>PVJC01000110.1:10492-168959 GCA_004026665.1 Murina feae | reverse complement strand
CCTGCCACCAGGCACACCGTGGAGGCTTGGAGCAGGCACCCCCTCTATGTTGATCTCTCAGACTCTTGCCCTCCCCTGCATGTTGTTCTCTTTTTTGAGCTGTGGCCAGGGCTGGGTGCTGCCTGCCTCCCAAGCTTGCCTACTGCCCATCTTCCTCCAGCCACCAGAAAGCAGGGAAAACCCCGCCTCGTGGTCAGGCTAGCCTTTTCCTGCTCCCTGATCCCCGGAAGGGACCTGGGAAGCCACCAAGCAGGCCGCCAACTCTTTCCCACTCACCCGTCCCCTGCTGCCTTCCTTTCCCACTTCCCGGTGCCACCAAGGGGTCTGGGGAGCTGCCAAGCAGGACCCCAGTCCCTGCAGCCTTGCTTTCCTGCTCCCCGGTGCCCCGCAAAGGGTCTGGGAAGCCCATCAAGCAGGCCACTGACCCCCCGCTGCCTCTTTCCCACTCCCCGGCCCGCCACCTTGCTTTCCCAATTCCTGGTGCCTGCAAGGGGCCTGGGAAGCACACCAAGCAGGCCACTGACCCCCTGCTGCCTCTTTCCCGCTCCCCAATCCACCTCCAAGGGCCTGGACAACTGCCAAGCAGGCCACCGACCCCCTGCCACCTCTTACCCGCTCCCTGGCCCGCCACCTTGGTTTCCCACTTCCTGGTGCCCTGGTGCCCTGGTGCCACTTCCAACTGCCAGCATAGGCAGGCAGTTGCAACAGAGCCCTTTGGTTTGCTCTAGTTCTGTGGCTGTTGGCCTCCATCTTGGCTGGGTTAATTTGCATACAGCCGCTCTGATTGGCTGGTGGTAACGGTCACATTTGCATGTTTTGCTTTTATTATAGAAGATTATTGTATTACCAGTATCTTCCATACAAACAACTGTAAACCTCCTCTGCCCCACCCTGTATTTGAGGCTTTGTAGACCATATGACTTGTGCCATAACTACTCAAATTCACCACTGTAGCATGAAAGCAGCAAGAGACAATATGTAAATAAATGGGTGGGCTGTGTTTTAACAAAACACTATTTTTTTTGGCTGGCGTTGGCCCACAGGCCTTGGTGTTCTGATCCTTTGTCTCTATTTGTTAGGGTGTTTTTTCCTTTTGTAATGTCTTTGTCTAGTTTTGGTATCAGAGTAACATTGGCCTCATAAAATTAGTTGGGAAGTATTCCTTTCTATGTCTTCTTAAAGTTTTTTGAGATTTGTATTACCTCATCCTTAATTACTTGCTAGAATGTACTAGTGAAGCCATCTGGGCCTGGAATATTTTCTTGTTGGAAAGTTTTAACTATAAAATATAAATTTTGATAGATACAAATTCATTCAGATGATCTAGTTCTTTTTATTGACATAGACCACAAAATTTACTTTTTAAAGTGAACAATTCAGTGGCTTTTAATATATTCACAAAGCTGTGCAACCATACTAATTCCATAAAGTTCTATCTCCCTCCCAAAGCTCCCACACTCATTAGCAGACACTCCTGATTCTCCTCTCCTCCCCGCTCCTGACAACCACTTCCGGTCTCTATGGATCTGCTTAATCTCGACATGTTATATAAAGGGAATCGCATAGTGTGTGACGTTTGGTGGCTCATTTCTTTCACTTAGCAGGATGTTTTCAAAGTTCATCCGTGTTGTAGCATTTGTAAGTTTTTCATTAATTTTTTATAGTTGAATATTATTCCATTGCATAGATATACCACATTATCTTTATCCATCTTACAATGCTGGATATGAGTGTTGTTGCCATTTTTTGAATACTATAGATAATGTTGTTATAAAAATGTGTGTACAAGTTTTTGTGTGAATGCACTTTTTCATTTCTCTTGGATACATACATTGGAGTAGAATTACTCCTTTGGCAACTCTATGTTTAACTTTTTGAGATACTGCCAAACCGTTTTCCAAAGTGGCTGCACTATATTATATTTCTGCCAGCAATGTATGAAAGTTTCAATTTCTCCACATTCTTGTCAACACTTTTTTTATTGTCTTTTTTTATTATAGACATCATAGAGTGGTTTTGATTTTTATTTTCTTAGTGACTAATAATGTTGAACTTCTTTTCATGTGTTTATTGGCCATTTTTATGTATATGTTCTCTGGAGAAATGTCTGTTAAAACCTTTTTCACATTAAAAAAGTGGGTTATTTATCTTTTTTATTGTTATGTTGTAAGAGTTGTTTATGTACTATGAAAATTAGTCTCTTATCAGAGAAATGATTTGTAAATATCTTCTTCCATTCTGTGGGTAGTCTTTTTTACTTTCTTAATGGTCCTTTGAAATACAAAAGTTTAAAGTTTTGATGAATTCAATTGACTTACTTTTTCTTTTGTTGTTTGTGCTTTTAGCATCTTACCTAAGAAACCATTACCTAGTCCAAGGTCACAAAGACTTATACCTGTACTAGAGACCTGGTGCACAAAAAACATGCACGGGAGGAGGGGTCCCTCAGCCCGACCTGTGCCCTCTTGCAGTCCAGGAACCCCCAGGGTATGTCCAACTGATGGGATAGGCCCACTCCCCATGGGGATGGGCCTAAGCCAGCAGTTGGACATCCTTAGTGCTGCTGCGGAGGCAGGAGAGGCTCCCTCCACCACCACTGTGCTCACCAGCCGTGAGCCCAGCTTCTGGCTGAGCAGCACTCTCCCTGTGGGAGTGCACTGACCACCAGGGGGAAGCTCTTGCATTGAGCTTCTGCTCCCTGTTGGTCAGTGTGTGTCATAACAACCAGTCGTTCCACTGTTAGGTCAATTTCCACATTAGCTTTTTATTATATAGGACAAGAGGCCTGGTGCACAAAAATTTGTGCACTTGGGAGGGTCCCTCAGCCCAGCCTGTGCCCTCTCGCAGTCTGGAACCCCTTGGGGGATGTCCACCTGCTGGCATAGGCCCACTCCCTGGGGGATCAGGCCTAAACTGGCAGTCAGACATCCCTTTGGCAGCCTGGAAGCCCTCAGGGGATGTGCACTTGCCAGTGGGGAGAAGGCCTAAGCTGTAGTCAGACATCCTTAGTGCTGCTGAGGAGGCGGGAGAGGCTCCCACCACCACCGCTGTACTGGCAATCATCAGCCTGTCTTGAGGCTGAGCAGAGCTCACCCTGTAGGAGCACATTGACCACCAGGGGGCAGCTCCTGCATTGAGTGCCTTCCCCCTGGTGGTCAGTGTGTGTCATAGTGATCAGTCATTCCCAGTGGTTCTGCTGTTAGGGTCAATTTGCTTATTACCCTTTTATTATATAGGATAGAGGCCTGGTGCATGGGTGGGGGCTGACTGGTTTGCCCTGAAGGGTGTCCCAGATCAGAGTGGGGGTCCCATTGGGGTGCCTGGCCAGCCTGGGTGAGGGTCTGAGGGCTGTTGCAGGGTGGCCACAGTTCCTTCAGGGTGGTGGTCCTCGCTGCGTGCCTGGCCAGCCTGGGTGAGTGGCTAATGGCTGTTTGCAGGCTGGCCAAGCCCCCCAGTAGGAACTCTCACCCCATGAGGGTGTGGTCATCTGGGTGAGGGGCTGATGGCTGTTTGCAGGCTGGCCACAGCCCCTAGCAACCCGAGCTCCCTGTGAGGCTGGCTGGAAGCAGGTATCTGGGATTTATTTATCTTCTATAATTGAAACTTTGTTGCCTTGAGTGGAGGCCACAGCCCACCAGGACAGGCGGGAAGTTTGGCTTCCTCCATTGCCGGGGCAACCAAGCCTCCTGCTTGCTCCAGCTCTGTGGCTATTGGCTGGCATCTTGGTTGGGTTAATTTGCATATAGTCACTCTGATTGGCTGGTGGGCATGGCTTGGCATGTAGTGGAGCGACACCAATTTGCATGTTTCTCTTTTATTATATTAGATTTTCTTCTAAGAGTTTAATAGTTCTAGCTCTTACATTTATTTCTATGATTCTTTGAGTTAATTTTTGTATATGATGAGAGGAATCGTTTTGTTTCATTTTTATCTTTTTATATATATATTTATTGATTTCAGAGAAGAAACGAGAGAGAGAAACATCAATGATGAGAATTATGAGTTGGCTGCCTCCTGCATGCCCCCTCCTGAGGATTGAGCCCACAACCCAGACATGTGCCCTTGACTGGAATCAAACCTGGGACCCTTCAGTCTGCAGGCCAATGCTCTATCCATTGAGCCCAACCTCTAGGGCTATTTCATTTTTAAATTGCTTCTAAAATGAATTGACCAACAAAATAAGACCCGAAGCATGGAGGAATGGAACAGACTGACATATCTCAATGTGGGGTTGGAGAGATAAGAAGAGATAAACCAAAGAACTTGCATGCTTATATACATAGCCTGTGGACATGAGAAATAGTGGTAGTGAAAACCTGGGGAAATGGGTAGGGGCTGGAAGGAGGGGGAAATGGGGGAAAATGAGAGATACCTGTAATACTATCAACAATAAAAATATATTAAAAATGTTCATTTCTTTTTTATTTTATTTTATTTTTAATTCTCACTGGAGGATATTTTTTTCCCATTGATTTTTTAGAGAGAGTGGAAGGGGGAGAGACACAGAGAGAGCATCATTGATGTGAGAGAGAGACCAATTGGTTGCCTCCTGCACACGTCCTGACCAGAGCCTGGGCTGGGGAGGAGCCTGAAACCAAGGTATGTGCCCTTGACCTGAATTGAACCTGGGACCCTTCAGTCCACAGGTTGACACTCTATCTACTGAGCCAAACCAGCGAGGGCTTGTTCACTTCTAATATATATAGATTCAACTGATTTTTAAAATATTTCTCTTGTATTCCACAGTCTTGATAAATTTGTTTATTAGTTCTAGTAGTTGTGTGTATGTATGTATTCCTTAAGATTTCCTGTGTATAAGATAATGCCATCTGCACATAGATGTAGTTATACTTCATCCTTTTCAACATGGATGCCTTGATTGATTGATTGATTGATTGATTTAGAATGTCCAATACAATGTTGAATATAAGTGCTAAGAGTGGATGTCTTTGTGCTACTTTGGGTCTTAGAGAAAAAATTTTCAGTTTTCATCCTTGCATATGATGTTAGCAGTGCATTTTCATAAATACCTTTTTTTTCACATTGAGAAAACTTTCTTTTATTTTTAATTTGTTGAGTGTGTTTATTATAAAATGGGAGTTAGATTTTGTGCTTTTTAAAAATTTTTTGAGATGATCAAGTTATGTTGTTTTGTCCTTCATTCTATTAATATGGGTTTAACTCAGTTGATTTTTATATGATGAATTGATCTTGCATTTCTGGGGTAAATCCCACTTGGTTATACTATGTTATCCCTTTTGTGTGTTAGTGGAATCATTTCCTAGTATTTTGTTGAGAAATTCTTATGCTTGTATTTCTAATGATACTGGTCTATAATTTTCTTTTTTTGTATTGTCTTTGTTTGGTTTTGGTATCAGGGCCACAGAGAATGAATTGGCAAATGTTGGGGTTTCTATTTTATTCTTAATTTAATTTTGTTATTGGTTTGTTCAGATTTTCTATTTCTTTATGATTCAATATGGTAAATTGTACATTTCTAGGAATTTATTCATTTTTTCTAGGTAATACAATTTGGTTACATATAATTATTTATTGTATTCTTTTAAGATCTTTTGTATTTCTGTGGCATCAGTTGTAATGTCTCCTCTTTCTGATTTGATTTGAGTCTTCCCTCTCTTAGTCTAGCTAGCTAATGGTTTGTCAATTTTATGTATCTTTTAAAAGTATCAGTTCTTGGTTTCATTGATCTGTCTTGTTTTTCTGATCTTTATTTCTGCTCTGATCTTTGTTATTTCCTCCTTTTTGCTTATTTGGGGCTTAATTTGTTCTCCTTTTAGTAGCTCCTTAAAGTATAAAGTTAGTTGTTTATTTAAGATTTTTTTCCTTGTTTTTTTTTTTAATCTTTATTGTTCATATTATTAAAGTTGTACCTCTTTCCCCCCCCATAGCTCCCCCCTCCCAGTTCCCACCCCACCCTCTATCCTTATCCCCACCACTGTCCTCATCCATAAGTGTTCGATTTTTGTCCAGTCTCTTCCCACACCCCCAACACCCTTTCCCTCTGAGAATTGTCAGTCCACTCCCTTTCTATGCCCCTGATTCTATTCTATTCACCAGTTTATTCTGTTCATCAGGTTTTTTTTATTCACTTGATTTTTAGGTTCACTTGTTGATAGATATGTATTTGTTGTTCATAAATTTTTATCTTTACTTTTTCTTTTTCTTCCACTTCTCAAAGCATACCTTTCAGCATTTCATATAATACTGGTTGGGTGGTGATGATCTCTTTTAGCTTTTTCTTGTCTGTGAAGCTCTTTGTCTGACCTTCAATTCTAAATGATAGCTTTTCTGGGTAAAGTAATCTTGGTTGTAAGTTCTTGCTATTCATCACTTTGAATATTTCTTGCCACTCCCTTCTGGCCTGCAAAGTTTCTGTTGAGAAATCAGCTGACAGTTATATGGGTGCCTCCTTATAGGTAACTGACTGCTTTTCTCTTGCTGCTTTTAAGATTCTCTCTTTGTCTTTTGCCTTTGGCATTTTAATTATGATGTGTCTTGGTGTGGTCCTCCTTGGATTCCTTTTGTTTGGAATTCTCTATGCTTTCTGGACTTATAAGTTCATTTCTTTCACCAGGTGGGGGAAGCTTTCTGTCATTATTTCTTCAAATACGTTTTCAATATCTTGCTCTCTCTCTTCTGGCATCCCTATAATTTTGATGTTGGTACGCTTGAAGTTGTCCCAGAGACTCCTTACTATCTTCATATTTTTGGATTCTTTTTTCTTTTTGCTTTTCTGGTTGGGTGTTTTTTGCTTCTTCGTATTTCATATCTTTGACTTGATTCTTGGGATCCTCTAGTCTGCTGTTGGATCTCTGTATATTATTCTTTATTTCAGACAGTGTATGCTTAATTTCTAGCTGCTCCTTTTTCATATCCTCGAGGGTCTCACTAAATTTATCGGCAGTCTCTAAAATATTCTTGAAAAACCTTATAACTGTGGTTTTGAACTCTATATCCAATCATTTGCTTTCCTCCATTTCTGTCATTTGTCACCTGTTTCTTTGTCTCCACATTTTGGCTGCTTCCCTGCGTTAATAGAGTGGCTTTCTGTGCTAGATGTCCTATAGGGCCCAGTGGCTCAGTCTCCTCAATTACCTGAGGTGGATACTCTTGGTGCACTACTTTGTTGGCTTTGTGCACAGTCTTGTTGTAGCTAAGCCTTGATTGCTATTGGTATCACTGAGAGGAATTGACCTCCAGGCCACTCGGCTGTGAGAATCAGCTGTGTCTATGGTGAGAGCACTTCTATGCTGGAGACACCCTTATGGGGTCAGACTTGCTCCAGTGAGGCTTTGGTGCCCACTGAGTCTGCCCCCTGAGTGTGTCCCTTATGGATCTGAGTAGTTGTAGACTGGGTGGTTCCACTTCGACTATTGGGTTCACTGTCTCTTGGAACTCTAGGGAGATGCTATTTTAGCTTCTGCTTGAGGTTCCCAGCCTTTTATATGCAAAAGCCTCTGCGTGCAGCTTGGGTGAGGTGGCGTCTCAGGGAATCAACAGGGCAGAGCAAACAGCTATGGCTGATTCTCAGCCCTGCCCTAAGAAGCTCCGGGTCACAGTAATCCTCGGCATCGCCAAGAGAGAGCTACTCTGGAGATCCTCCCAGTGCCAGATGGTGCCAGATAGTCCAGCTCCTCCCCGTATAAGTCTGAGTCCCCAGAAACTCACCTGAAACTGGAGTTCAGAGCCGTCAGGAGCTTGTGCTTCCCTCTGGTACAAAATGCTTTCAGCCCTTTCCGAGAGCCCCTTCATGCGCACCTCCGTACCTCTGCACTTTACTTCCGCACCTCCTCTGTGTCTCAGTCTCTTTCTAGTTGTAGAATTTGCACTCAGCCAGCCTTCCTGTGGTTCTGGGTGGTGTCCGTTTTTTCTTTTCGTTGTAGTTTTGAAATAGTTGTGCCAGGCAGTAATTTCCGGTGTTTTCCTATGCCGTCATCTTGGTTTCTCTGTTTATTTAAGATTTTATTTTGTCCTAACCGGATTGGCTCAGTGGGTAGAGCATCAGCCTGCGGACTGAAGGATTCCAGGTTTGATTCCAGTCAAGGGCATGTACCTTGGTTGCAGGCACATCCCCAGTAGGAGGTGTGCAGGAGGCAGCTGACCGATGTTTCTCTCATTGATGTTTCTAACTTTCTATCCCTCTCCCTTCCTCTCTGTAAAAAATAAATTTTAAATAAAGATCTTTATTTCGTCTTAGTGTAGTCATTTATTGGTATAAACTTCCTCCTTTTGTTTTTAATACAAGTCCTTTTTTAAAAAGCCTTACCCAAGGATATGTTGTTGTTTTTTTTAATTGATTTTTTTTAAAGAGAGAGAGAGAGAGAGAGAGAGAGAGAGAGAGAGAGAGAGAGAGAAACATCAATGTGTGGGAAAACATGATCAGTTGCCTCCAGTACATGCTCCAACCAGGGATCAAACCTGCGACCTGGGTACATACCCTAACTGGGAATCAAACCCATCTCCCTTGTGCATGGAGTGACACTTGAACCGAGCCACACCGCCAGGTCTAAACTTCCTTCCTCACATTGCTTTTGCTGCGTCACGTAAGTTTGGGTATATTGTGTTCCCTTTTCATTTGCCTCAGATATTTTTTTACATCTCTTTTGATTTACTTTTTTACCCATTGGTGGTTCAGGTGTGTCTTTTTAAATTTCCACATATTTGTCAATTTTTTAGTTTACCTTCTGTTATTAATCTAGTCTCATATCATTGTGATTAGAAAAGATATTTGCTATTATTTCTATATTCTTAAATTTGTAATGGCTTGTTGTGTGATCCGGCATATGATCTATCTGGGACAGTGTTCCATGTGTGTGAACTTGCGAATATATATATATATTTGTTGCGATTGGATAAGGTGTTCTGTATATGTCTGTTAGGTCTATTTAATGTAAGCTATAGTTCCAGTCCAGTGTTTTCTTATTGATTTTCTGTCTGGATGATGTATCCATTGTTGAAAATGGGATATTGAAGTCCCTTACTACTATCATGTTGCTATGTATGGTATATCTCCCTTTCGATCTCTTAATTTTTTAAAAATATATTTTTATTGATTTCAGAGAGGAAGGGAGAGGGAGAGAGAGAGAAAGAAATAAACATCAATGATGAGAGAGAATAATTGATCTGCTGCCTCCTGCACTCCCCACACTGGAGATCAAGCCTGCAACGTGGGCATTTTCCCTGACTGGGAATTGTACCCTGATCTCCTGGCTTATAGGTTGATGAACAACTACTGAGCCGTGCTGGCCAGGCTGATAACAACTTAATTTTTATCACATACAAAAACTCTACATTTTTACTCCACATTTTATGTGTATCCATTAACAAATTATCCTATATAATAAAGAGCTAATATGCAAATGGCCGTCACACCCTCATGCCATCACGTAGTAATGGCTCAGACACTCAACACTGGGGAGAGAGGAATGGGACCAACCAGGCTGTGGCCTGGGAGAGGGACAAGCCACCTGCCCCATGGTCCTGGGCACCAGCGCCTGTGGCTGTAGCCCAGAAAAGGGACAAGCCACCTGCTCCGTGGCCCAGGCAAAGATGCCTGCCAACAGTCCCTTGTGGCTGCAGCCAGCCTGGGTGAAGCCAGCCTGAGTCCTGGGTGCCAGTGACCAGCCAGAGGAGGGAATCCTGGGTCCCGGATGTGGGGCGAGGCAGAGGCAGTTAGGGTGATCAGCACAGGAGTAATTAGGGGTGATCAGGCAGGCAGGCAATGGTGGTTAGGAGTGATCAGGCAGGCAGGCAGGTGAGCAGTTAGGAACCAGCGGTCCCAGATTGTGAGAGGCAGTTGGACATCCCCCGAGGGGTCCCAGATTGGAGAGGGTGCAGGCCAGGCTGCGGGACCGCCCCCCTCCCCCACCGTTTCATGAATTTCATGCATCAGGCCTCTAGTTGTCACTATAGTTATCTTGAAGTCTTTTGTCATTTATTCTTCATACTAGAGTTAAAAGTAATTTACCCACCACCATTATAGCATTAGAGTATTCTAAATATGCCTATCTACATATTTTTTACCAGTGAATGTTATAATTTGACATGGTTTCATGTTTCCATTTAGTATCCTTTTATTTTGGCTTGAAAAATTTCCTTTAGACTTTTTTATAAGACTAATCTAGTAGTGGTGAACTCCCTCTGATTTTATTTATCTGTGAAAATCTATATCTTTCCTTCATTTCTGAAGGACAGCATTACCTGGTAAAATGGTTGTGGTTGAAAGTGTTTATATTTCAGTTAGAATATCTTTCCACTCTCTCCTGGCTTACAAGGTTATTGTTGGTTTTTGAGAGAGAGCAACATTGATGTAAGGAAAATATATCGATTGGTTGCCACCCTTATATGCCCCAACTGGGTCCAAACCCACACCCTAGGTATATGCCCTGACCAGAAATCGAACCTGTGACTTTTTGGTTTTGGAAGGACACTCTAATCAACTGAGCCACACTGGCCAGGGCCACTTCTTCCCTTTTATCCTTTGGGTAGCCATGCATTTTACTTCTATGTACATTATAAACCCCACAATACACACACACACACACACACACACACACACACACACACACTGTATTTCCGATGTATAAGACGATTTGGCGTATAAGACAACCCCCAACTTTTGAGAAGATTTTCCTGGGTTAAAAAGTCTGGATGGAGACGTATGCGGCACAAAAGGAGCCACTGGAGACACTTGTGGTCTCTGTCCGGCTCCATTGACGACCCCCGACTTTTGAGAAGATTTTCCTGGTTAAAAAGTCATCTTATATGCCAGAAAATACAGTATAGTTAAAAAGTCATCTGATACATTGGAAAATATGGTATATATCTAATCTAATAAAAGAGTAATATGCAAATTAACCACCACTTGGAGACACCTAAGCCACGCCCACCAGCCAAGCCACACTCACCAGCCAATCAGAGCAGCTGTATGCAAATTAACCCAGTCAAGATGGCAGCTGGCAGCCACGGAGCTAGAGCAAACAGGAGGCATCCATTGCACCAGCAATGGAGTTGAAACTGCCTGCCTAGGCTGGCCGGGTCTCTGCTCAAGGTAACAATGTTTCAATAATAAAAGCCACGGAGCTGAAACAAACAGGAGGCTTCGTTGCCTGCCTAGGCCTCCACTCAAAGCAACAATGTTTCAATTATAGAAGATAAATAAATTCCAGAAACCTGATTTCAGCCAGAGTCACTGGCACGTTGGGTCAATGGGAGCTGTGGGCAGCCTGAAAACAGCCCTCATCCCCTCACCAAGGCTAGCCAGGCACCCCAGTAGAGACCCCTGAAGGGGATGTGGCCAGCCTGAAAACAGCCTGAAAAACCCCTCATACAGGCTGGCCACACCCCCATGGGGAGAGGGTCCCCACTGTGGGCCTTGGCCAGCCTGCAAATAGCCATCAGTCCCTAACTCAGGCTGGCCAGGCATGCCAGCAGGTGGACATCCTCTGAAGGCTCCCAGACTGCTAGCAGGAATAGGCCAGCCTGAGGGACCCCCTCTCCTCCGGAGCGCACAAAATTTTGTGCACCGGGCCCCTAGTATATATATATACTAGAGGCCCAGTGCACAAAAATTTGTGCACTTGGTGTGGGGAGGGGGCATGTCCCTCAGCCCAGCCTGTGCCCTCTCACAGTCTGGGACAGGGGTCCTCAAACTTTTTCAACAGGGGGCTAGTTCACTGTCCCTCAGACCGTTGGAGGGCTGGACTATAGTTAAAAAAAACTATGAACAAATTCCTAGCACACTGCACATATCTTATTTTAAGCAGGACAGGCAGTGGTGGCAAAAAACACCCAGCATATGCCTGCGGGCCGTAGTTTGAGGATGTCTGGTCTGGGACCCCTCAGGGGATGTCCACCTGCTGGCTTAGTCCCACTCCCCAGGGGATCAGGCCTAAGCTGGCAGTCAGACATCCCTCTGGCAGCCCGAGAGCCCTCAGGGGATGTCCACTTGCCAGCGGGGAGCAGGCCTAAGCTGCAGTCAGACATCCTTAGTGCTACTGAGGAGGCAGGAGAGTCTCCTGCCACCACCGCTATGCTGGCAGCCTTCAGCCTGGCTTGTGGCTGAGCAGAGCTCCCTCTGTGGGAGTTCACTGACCACCAGGGGCAGCTCCTGCATTGAGCATCTGCCCCCTAGTGGTCAGTGTGTGTCATAGTGACCAGTCATTCCCAGTCATACTGCTGTTAGGGTCAATTTGCATATTACCCTTTTATTATATATATATATATATATTTGATTTTTTTTTTACAGAGAGGAAGGGAGAGGGATAGAGAATTAGAAACATTGATGAGAGAGAAACATCAATCAGCTGCCTCCCGCACACCCCCACTGGGGACATGCCTGCAACAAAGGTACATGCCCTTGACCAGAATCAAGCCCGGGACCCCTGAGTCTGAAGGCCGACGCTCCATCCACTGGGCAAAACTGGCCAGGGCCAGTGATAGTTTTTCTTTAAAAGTCAACTATCTTTTAAAAAGTTAAAATGAGATAAAATGCCTTTTTAAAAATATATTTTTATTGATTTCAGAGAGTGGAAGGGAGAGGGAGAGAGATAGAAACATCAGTGATGAGAATCAATGATCTTTTTATTTCAGACATTATATTTCATATCTAAAAGTTTCATTGGGTTTACTTTAATGTCTTCTATTTGTCTCATTATGTTTATTTTTTCTTTAAAATCTTGAACACATTTGTAAAAGCTGTTTTAAAGTCTTGTCAGCTAATTTGATTACCTTTGTCATTTCTTGATCTGTTTGATTTTTTTCTTAGATATGGGCCATATTTTCCTTCTTCTTTGCATGTGTGCTAAGTTTTTTATGCACAGCTTTATTGAGATGTAATTCACATACCATATAATTCACCCATTCAAGTGGAAATCTTAATGGCTTTCAGTATATTCACAGGGTTGTATGTCCATAACCAAAAATAATTTTACAATATTTTTAGGACCCCAAAAGGAAGCTCTGATTTTGTTAGCCCTTATCTCCTAATCCTTACCACCCCTACCCTTACACAACTATTAATCTTTCTGTCTTTATAGATTTGTCTATTCTGGAGATTTTACATAAATGGAATAATGGTTGTCATATATGATCCTTTGTTACTTAATATAATATTTTAAAGATTCATCCATGCAATATCATATATCAGTACTTTATTTCTTTTTATCACCAAATAATATTCCATTGTATAGATATAGTAATTTTTCATTAGACATTTAATATTGTGATATTATGCTGTTCTCCTTCCATCTATACAAACTTTGTGAAGCAGATATGATTTCCCCTACTTTACAGATAAGGAAAAAGAAGAGGCCACACAGTGAGTAGAACTCATGTGAAACTGGTATGAGCTAAGACACATGGTCTTGCCTCTCTCACAGCCATTTTTTGGAAAAGGTCTGAGAGGACAGACATTGATCTTCTCTGAAAAGTAAGTTAGTGTGATACTTCCCTGGGAGCTGTGAGCTGAGGGGATATGCGGTCCTACTCTGAGGCCCCCATTTATCAGGCTTCTGCAAGAGTGTCCATGGCCATGAGCCTGGGTCCCAAGTCATCTTCGTCTCTGGGGGACTAAGCTGTGGCACAAGCCTGCATATATTTGCAGGAAACCACTGTCCAGGCAATTCCATGGCCAGAACCTAAATCACCCAGCATGGGCTTTCCCCATAGCTGGTGCTCAGAGTTGTCAAATGATTACATGAGAAATAATTAGTCATTCATTCTGCTGCGTGTACAGAGTTGGTGCACCTGCCTCCTCCCCCGAAGCCATCTTTTCCTATGTCTGGGTCCCTCACAAGTTGGGCTCAGCTCTATCCTAGACTCTAGGACCAGCCAGGCCCTCCCTGAAACAAGGGGATTTAAGCAATTCCAGACCATCCATCTGGAGATCCACCTCAAGTCACCCTGGCTCTGGGTATAACTGCATTTTTGACATCTGAGTTCTGGCCTCATTCCCTCAGAGCAGACTTCACCACATACCCTGCTTATGATTGTGGTGCTTGGTCCTTATATGACAGACCTGAATCCCTGTCTCAGCTGCCCTCTAGCCAGTTATCCCTCTCTGGCCTCTGCATCTGGTCCTGAGCTTCCTAGGCCACCTATCCACATACACTGGACTCTGAATGTTGTGTGCGAGCACTCTGTTACCTCTCATGCACAAGGCTGAGACCTGCCTTTGGGATTCTCTGCTCTCCTCAAATCTAACCTTCCAGTATCAATCACTTGGTCACCCCCAGCTAGACTCCACCCAGGGCTACTAGTTCCCCAGGCAGCCCTCCTAAATCTAGTCTGCAGGCCTATATGCAGCCAAGTTCTTGTCCTCATGGGCCTTGTTGGCTTTGTGGTCCAGATAATCATGGCGTGAGGTGAGCACAAGGTTTCTCTGAGGCCAATCTCATTCTCAGCCCCAATCAACTACAGCATTTGGCTGGAGCCTGGGAGGAATGAGATGGGAGATGAGACCACAGGGGTGGTTGGGTTTCTATGGCTGGAGCTTCTGAGTCTGGTACAGCAGCCCCTCAGTTTTTCACCTTCACTCTGGCAGACAGCCCAATGGACTCCAAGTGCCCTGCCTTTCGCACAAGGCCTGCCTTGGCTTGGGTTTCCAGAAGCAGAGCCCGAGTCAAGGATTGGATGCCATGATTTCCTGAGGGAGGGCAGCAGGATGTGGCCTAAGGGAAAGTGTGTTGGTCTGATCACAGAGAAGGCTCTGGAGCAGGGTCCTCAAACTACGGCCCGCGGGCCACATGCGGCCCACCGAGGACATTTATCCGGCCCGCCGGGTGTTTTTGCCTTATTTTTTTTACTTCAAAATAAGATATGTGCAGTGTGCATAGGAATTTGTTCATCGTTTTTTTTTTAAACTATAGTCCGGCCCTCCAACGGTCTGAGGGACAGTGAACTGGCCCCCTGTTTAAAAAGTTTGAGGACCCCTGCTCTGGAGCATACTAGTAAACTGCACCACAGTCTTGCCCTCCCCCCCTTGAGGCAAGAGGCCCCCATTTCAGTTGGCCTTTGGATGCAGCTTGCTCAACTTCCATCAGCTGAGGCCTGTTCTCTGGAGAAGGGGCAGCTGTGAGTCATGAGCTGCTGATGTCCATAGCTCACAGGTGTGTGCGTGCACAGCCCGCCAAGGGATCTGGAGGAGTGCTACAACGACATCAACCATGGCACCTTTCTCCGTCTCGGAGCCTGAGAGCAAGTACAGTTCGGATGTGGGCTTGGGGTTAACTCATTTGGCAGCAACCCAGTGAAGGCAAGGAGACTGCTGCCTCCAACAGACCAGCCTGGACGGCATTCCGTATAGTCCCCAGAGGTTCTAGCGGAACTGTTCCCTGCTGCCCGCAGCAGACTGTGAGAGCATCTCTCGGTAGCCTTCATGCTTCCCCTGCTCCTCCCTCCTGTCTCTTGGAAATACCTCCCACATGCCTGCCTTTGCTTAGGCATCACATTCAAGGTGATCCAGACTAAAATGCCTGGGGCGGATGTTTGGACTGAACTTCTGAGGATAACAGAGACCTGTGGAAGGTGTTGTGCTGGTCGGGGTGACTTAATCAGGTTTTTACACTAGAACAGTCCTAAGGGACAGTGAGAAGTGGACTCTATCACAGTGGGAGGGAGGGGGCAGCTGGTGAGTGTGAGAGGAAGAAGAGAACACGAGTCACTGAAAAGAGGAGGACTAGGACTTGGTTCTGGTTGGAGGGGCATGGAGAGTCTACAGCCCAAAGCCCTGGCAGCCAGGACCTGGAGCCTGGAGCAGGATAGGGCCATGGAGAGGCGGCTCCGGTTTAGGGGCAGCAAACAGATCTGGTCTTCCCAGTGCCCTTCCTCTCTAAAGAAGCAACAATGACATGAAGTGTTGAGAATAGGCAAGTCTATAGAGACAGTTGGTAGATTGATAGCTGCCTGGAGCTGGTAAGATGTCAGAGGGGGGCGCGGAAGGACTGGGAGATGTGGGTGCGGCGTTAACAACTAAGAGCTGTGCGTTCTCTTTTTAGAGTGATGCAATGTTTCAGAAACGACTGTCGAGATGACTACAACTCTGTGGATATACTAAAAACCATTGAATGACATACTTTAAGTGGGAAAATTATATGGTATGTGAATTATATCATAATAAAGCTGTTATATTTAAAAAAGCAATTAGTACAAAGTTGTGCAAGGGATATGGGTTGGCTGGGAGGGATGTTTGCGGACTAATGGAAGGACTTCAAAAGTCCGGTTACTCACCCACCTCATTCGCCGGGGGAGAACTGGGCCCTGGTCTTGCCCATGGGACAGGGTGAGTCAGGGGCCTGAACCCAAGTCTCTGGATTCCCTGGTCCAGCGTTCCCCCCCTCACCTCTAGCCACTTTGCCTGCAGTTGCTCCCTCCCAGATCTCACTCCATTTGCAACATTGCCTCCCCTTTGGCCGGTTGCCCGCTGAGAGGTGGGCGACCAATTAGATGAATGACCTTTCTGCATGCTGCCCCCACCCTGCCCTGCCTGATGAGCTGGGGAGACTGGCTGCCCCCTCACCTCCAGAGTTCTTCTTGCTGCCAAGGAGGTGGCCTGGGAGGACCTGGCTTGGGTGGAGGGAAAGATGTTTGGTTCTCTGAGCAAGAAGGGTCGGGAAATTGAGTCTGACACCTGGCAAGGCTCTCTCCCTGGGCAGCACGCTCGGGAGGCTGGCCCGCACCCTGGCCAGGCTCTTCCAGGCCAGCCCATCGCTGGGGTCCTGGCAGAGGCCAGAAGTGGGTGCGCCGGGGGACTGTGCTTGGGGTGGAAGGTGGGCAGGCCGCCCGCCGGTAATGGAAAAGCTCAGACATTGGTCATGGCGGGCCTGCTGTGTTTGTGTATTGATGTCAACAATAGAAGAGGAATTTGTAACTTTTTGCCAAAGATGCTAAGATTCCCAGTGACCGCCTCAGAATGCACGCTCGAACCACTCCTGGAACCTTCTTGTCACCATTGCCTCACCCTTGTTTCCAGCAGGACCCGAGCCCCTCTGCTCAGATACCTCCACCAGCCTCACCAGCCTCACTCCTGACAGCTTTCTCCAGGTGCCCCTTCCACCTGTCCAGGGTCACTCTCGGCAGACTCTCTGCTGGGCCCAGCCTCCATGCCTCGATGGCTTAGGGTGCTCTGCATCCACCAGCAGAGCCTTTGCTACCCTGCATGAATGAGGCCAGGGCCTCGCGTCCTTGCTGGAAGGGGAGGGCCTTTCCCCAGTCCACATCCCAACTATCTGGTACCCCAGTCACTAGGCCCCTCACTGTGTTGGAAACCCCTACATTGTTAGTTACCTAAGTCATGCCTGATACTTTACTTACATTAGTTAATGCCAGGGAGGCAACTGAGTACCCTTCCTGCTCATTATCTTACCTGAAGCTAAATGCTCATCAGTGACACTGACTAGCCTAAGGGGGCTTCTGTGACTGAAAGTCATGGCTGAAGGAACTTCTGTGTTTGCTGGAGGGGCTTGGGTCAAGAGCTACTCGCAGCAGCTTTCCTCTGGCTGTTATTTTCACCATCACTGTTGCCTCCAGTTTCACTGGTCACAGCAGCATCCCTATCACCACCACCATCATCACCACCAATATCTCCATTGCCCCCATCACTTCCTCCTTCCTCACTATCAGTCTAATCCCATCCCCACCGTCTTCAGCAGGTCTGCCATCATCACCACCACTGTCACTGCCAATGTCTCAGTCATCTCCATAATTTCTTCCATCCTCACCTCCATCCTCACCTCCATCCTCACCTCCATCCCCACCTCCATCCTCACCTCCATTCTTATCTCCACCTTCACCATCTCTACCATCACCACCACCACTGCCACCCACTTAGCTCCCAGGTTGGACGTCTTACATCACTAGACACTTCTTAACAACTAGGCATGTGTCTGGTTGGAGAGGTGACCCTGGATGTGGGGTGTGCCAGACTGCAGGTCCTGGCTATCTCAGAGCTTATGTCTGCTCATGTGCTGGGACTCTGGCCTTGCATGTGATGGTAGCCCAGTGGTGGAGTTCTGGGCTGACTGACTTGCATCCACGCAGCCAATGCCTGAGAATCAGTGGGCGGCCCACAGTCAGGCCTGGTTGGTGCTCCTCTGGGGCTGAGGAGCTTCATTGTTAGATGTGATCTCAAAGAAATCAGAAAACCCAGGGGTCGGGGAGCAACTGGAAGCAGGAATCAGCACCCTGGACTCAGTATGACCTCTACAAGTCGCTGCCTCTTTCCAGGCCTCCCTTTCTCGTCTTAACATGGCAGTACACTCAACCTCTTAAGACTGGCATGAGGATTAACTGAGATCATCCATGGAGAGCACTTAGTTCAATTTTTACCTGTGAGCCAGGAATGCAGCAGGGTGCCTCCCCACTTTACGGGGGGTGACACAGAGTTGTCGGGGGCTGGAGTCAGTGGCGAGAATTGCCTGAGGTCAACCTGTGAGAAGTGACAGGGCAGGGATTGGAAGTCAGGCCACAAGCTTACTGGTTCCTTTTCTAAGTCCCATGGCCTTAGGACATGTGCCCAGCCTTTGAGGGGCACACAGGGATGCCGAGGCCTAGCTCCTTCCCTGGAGCCCATGGTCTGAGCCAGGGAGGGGAGAAGACTGGGCTCCTGGCTGCAGAGCTGGGCTGAGGAAAAGTGTGCCGTCCAGGTCTGGCTGCAGGACTCAGTAAGAAGTACTTGGGTTGCTTAGGGCCAAGGATCTGGGAAAGGCTGGCCTGGGCGGGGATGGGTGTTAGAGGACCAGCGGGGCTGGGAACAGCAGAGAAGAAGATGAGCAGAAGAAGTGAGGTAACCTGAACGAGCAAGGGTTGCAGACTGAGGTCACAGAAGCCAGATGCCTAGCCAGTGGGTGTGAGGGACCCACTTGGTGTCCTAAAAGCCAAGCGCTGCAAGGGTCCTTGGAGGCCACCAGCACATCTAACTTGTTCAGATGACAGTTCCAGCCAGAGAAAGGCCAGGCAAAGCCAAAACCAGAGCTGATTGAAAGTCCTGGCTGAAGGAGCCCTGAGCTGGTGCTGTTTTTCTGACCATCAGCAAAACTGCCCAACATCATGAAGACCGGTGTCCAGGGTGGCTGAAGTCCTGGACTTTCCTCCTGTCTTGTCCTTGTACAAGGCCCTGCTCCAGAGGAGGCCTCAATGAGACCACCATCAAGAGAGTGATGGAACAGTGTTAGTAGAGTTCTAGCCACAGATCTGTCAGGAGACCGTCTCGCCTGTGCAAGAGTCGTGTGGGGCTGCTGCCTGCTCCGCCGTCATTAGAGCTGCCCTTAGGCGAGTACCCACGAGAGACCAGGCACTATAGATGTTAGTATCTCCACTTCATAGTAGGGAAACGGCTTAGCTAAAGCAGAGCTGGGGTCGGATGCAAGGCCTGCCTGGTGTTCCCTCAGATGACACACACTGAAGCCCAGTCTCTATCCACTTGACCGGGGACCATAGGGGAGAGTGATGAGCTGGATGATGATCTGGGGAGGAGTGAAACACAAGATGAGCAGCTGCTGCCCCTGCCAGCTGCCTGCGGGCCAGGGCTCCCTGCCACCCACAGTCCAGCCTGTTCCCTGACAGGGCCTGCTGCCTATTGCACTGAGGGTGGCTGGAACACCCAAGCTCCTGGGCCATCACCCTCTCTCCTCGTGGCCCTGGCACAGCTCCCCATGCCAGTGGGCTTGGATGCTCGGAGCACTATCCACAAGCAAGCCCGGCCCTGTGGCCCACCACAGCCAGTCACAGGGTGTGAGCAAGAGGGCTAGGCTCTGCCCATGGGCACAGCCCCATTGAACAGGAGGTGTGGGGCCTCTGGGCCTGCCTCTGGCCAAGACTGGGCTCCGACCTGCCACCTGGACTGCCCAGGCAAAGGAGTTCCCCCTTGACCACCATCCACCTATGGGAAAGCCATCTAAGGTGGAGGAGAGGAACTGGGGTCCAGGCAGCACCTGAGCATTTCAGGAGGGAATTTCCAGGTGTGAGGAGGAAAGTTGAGGCTCATAATCCTGACCACCTCCTACTTGATGGCCCCTCAGCATGCCTTCCCCTGAGTGTGTGATTTCAGTGGGTGATCCTGCCACGCCCTCACTCCCCACCGGAGTTCTGACAGCCTCTGACGATGGCCACGTCATCATTGCTCTAGCACAGACCTCTCCATCCTTTACTGAAGTCATTGTACCAGCCTCTGTCAGAGCCCCTTACCCTCAGGCCCTCCCTGCCAGCGCAGCCCCATCAGTAGTCAGGGTGGCTGTGTTACCCTGTACCTTATATCTTCCCAGATGCCCTGTTGACTGCAGAGAAAGACCCAGCTCCTTAGCCAGGGAGTCAAGGCCCTGGATGTCCTAAGGCATCCATGTTCCCTGGACCCTAGTCTCCCTGTGCACCTCACCCATCTTCCAGGCAAAACACTGCGGGCCCTGAAAAGTTCTGGGCTGTTCAGTCTTCCCGTGCACCTCCTCGGCACTGGGCTTGGAAAGTCCTTCCCATGGGATGTAGCTGAAACACCCTCCTCTCCATGAAGCCTCCTCCCGTTAATTCCCCACGTCTGGCGGGGGGTGGATCGCTGGTTCCTTACTGCCCACTTCTGCGCACCCACGTGGCACATTGACTTATGCTCAAGGACTAATTTGTGTCTTAGTCTGTCGTCTCCACTAAAATGAAAGCTTCTAGAATCAGGAATCAATCCTGCTTCCTTCTCTCTGTGGCACAGGTTTTGGCCCAGCGAGGAGGCACAGGAACACTTTCCTTCCTTTCTCCCTCCCTTCTTCCCTCCCTCCCTCCCTCCGTCCTTCCCTCCCTTTTTCTCTCCCTCCTTCCCTCATCCTTCCCTCCCTCCTTCCTTCCTTCCTTCCTTCCTTCCTTCCTTCCTTCCTTCCTTCCTTCCTTCCTTTCTCCCTCCCTCCCTCCGTCCTTCCCTCCCTCCCTCCGTTCCTCCTTTCCTTTCCTTTCCTTTCCTTTCCTTTCCTTTCCTTTCCTTTCCTTTCCTTTCCTTTCCTTTCCTTTCCTTTCCTTTCCTTTCCTTTCCTTTCCTTCCCTTCCCTTCCCTTCCTTCCTCCCTCTCTCCCTCCCTTCCCTTCCTTCCTTCCTTCCTTCCTTCCTTCCTTCCTTCCTTCCTTCCTTCCTTCCTTCCTTCCTTCCTTCCTGTTGAGGTGTTCTTTGAAGGCTGGACAACATTCTCAAGCAGGACAGCCATTGGCAGCCACGCTCAAAACCACAGGGTTTTGTGTAGCAGATGGGACCTGGGAGGCAAGGAGAGGCGTGGGTTATTGGTGTTTGATGGGGAAGCCCTCCTGAGCCTACAATGATGTTTTCCTCTAGAGCAGCAGTTCTCAACCTGTGGATCGCGACCCCTTTGGCGGTCGAACGACCCTTTCACAGGGGTTGCCTAAGACCATCCTGCATATCAGATATTTACATTATGATTCATAACAGTAGCAACATTACAGTTACGAAGTAGCAATGAAAATAATGTTATGGTTGGGTCACAACTTGAGGAACTGTATTTAAAGGGCCAGAAGGTTGAGAACCGCCGCTCTAGGGTTTTGTAAGCCGTGAGGTGGTGCCGGGAAAGCATGTAGCGAGCATTTGGTAGATGGTTATTCTTCCCTCCTTCCTTCTTCAGGGAGCTCTGTTCAATGTGGGTCACTTGGCACCCATCCTCAAGAAGCAGAGAGTTGGGACCTACGGCCCATACAAGCATCCTGATGTGGGAAGTGAGGGCAGCACAGTGGTCCCGAGGTCTCTGCCCTGGGAGATGGACTGCTTGAGTCAGGTGCACAGGGGTGCCTGTCTGTCCTTCCTGCTCATAAGCCACCACAGGCCCGGCCTTTGCACTCCTCACAGCCCAGCAGGGCCAGTATTGGGTGTGCCCAGCATTGGCCCTGCAGCCAGAGGTAGGGCCAACCCCATCATCGAGCCTGGCTCTGTGCCTCACATCCCTCTGGCATTGCCTGGGCACTGGCTTCCTGTAGGCGGATGCAGGCTTGTGCCCTGTGCTGGCAGGCCCTCCCCAGAGCTGAAGGGGCCTTGGAGCCAGGCCCATACCCGCTGGCCCTCCCAGGGGAGTCCTGATGAATGGGGGCTTGTAAGAGAAGGGTCACATCTCTGCTCAGGTCATAGCATCCAGGGGCCTTTCCCCTGTGGTTGGGTCTTCTCAGAGGAGGCCTTAGACCCTCCTCAGACTAGACCTTCTGAGCCAGGACTGTGTCTCCCCTCTCAGACCCTTTCCAGAGCATGATTGTGTCTTTCCCCTCAGACTAACTTCCTTTTTATGGCAGGCCCATGTCTCCTCCTTCAGACCAGCTCCCTGGGGCAGAGCCATGACTCCTGCTCAGACTAGGGGAGGAGATGAGTTGCAAGAACATTCTAGAAGCATCTGGTGGTGGGAAAATCATGGCGAAGTCAAGGCCCTCCCAAAGGTTTCCTCTGTGGGTGTCAAGTGGTAGAGGAGAGGAAACAATGACTAAAGAATGAGGAGCCAGGTGGGCCCTGTGGCACCCTAAGGATGGGCTTTTGTCCTGAAGATGATGGGGAACCAGGGAGGGGAGCAAGAAAGTCAGATGCATTCTCCCAGATCCCTCTGGCTTCTGTGCAGGCTGAGGAGATGAAGGCCTGGGCTGCCAAGTGGTGTTGGGAGGACAGGAGGGAACAGGTGAAGGAAGTTGGTGGGCCTGGGGGAGGGAGAAAGACGGGGGACTCCGGCCCAGCTCCCTGATCTCTGGCTGAGGCGGTAAAGGTGGGCCCACAGAAGGGGAGCCATGATGAGAGCTGCACCTATTCGGTGCCCAGGGGCGTGCAGGTGGAAGTGTCCAGAATGAAGCCCAGGAAGAAGGTTTGCATCAGAAGTAGAGTTGGAGAAGTGAGGTCAGCAGGTAGAATTGCTGGGCATGAGGTCACCTGGGGGAAGGGGGGACTCTGAGACTGGGTTGGGGGCACAAGAAGGAGGCACCGAAGAGAAAGCCCCCTGATATGCCTGTTTTCTTTTCTGGAAGAGGGGAGAGCACGTTCTGCTTGCCTGTAACCCTGGTGAGGTGTGGTGGGGGCCAAAAGCAGCGGATGCCGGCTGGGTCTGTGGGCTCCCTGATGGCCCATCGGCCTGGCCTGGGGCCTCCAGCCCCGCCCTCCAGCCCCGCCCTCCAGCCTTTCCACCCCATTCAGAGCCCTTGCGCGCCTTTGGAATTTTCCAGGTGGAAATTCCCCTAAAGGCCCTCTTTGGCTCCACATGCTCAATACATCTTGTCTGTGGTCCCACCACCTTGACCCCCAGCGGTCCTGGGCTCCAAGACGGAACCCCTGGAGAGCTGAGCCCTCCTAGGGGGGGGCAGTGGAGTGGCCAAGGAGGGAAACAGGTCCCCTGGTGACCCCTCATACCTCTCCCGCTCCCCACCAGTTCCAGACACATTTGCGATTTATCTTTCTCTGTTGTTTATTGTGTGGAGGCCAGGTCTCCCAGCCAACTCCAAGCTGGACTGGCCAGCCGCGGCCCGAGACAGCCGTCCCAGCCAAGCACAGAGCAGCCCCCGCCTGCCGTCCCCTCAGCCGCCCCTGAGCCAAGCAGGCCCCAAGCTCTGGCCTGGCTGGACGCTCGTTATGGAGCCCCAGGGCCTGTCTCCCCTGTTGTCTGCCCATGTTTACAGCCTTGCTCATGTTTGCCTCATGATTTTATTCCGGGTGACGCCCCAGTCTGGATGGGGCCTGCGTGCCATCCTGCTAAGGCCTCTCTCGTTGCCCAGGCCCTGGGCCCCTGGGCTCCTCATCCATCATTTCACTGAACAGCAGCAGCGGGAGGGCTCCGTGGTGAGCAGGGTGGGAAGGGAACCTGTGCTCTTTCTGCTGTGTGCTGAGTGGGCGTGTCCCCGCACGTGCATACTCATGTGTATACATACATCCATGTGTTTGTTCATGTGTGCATGTGTATGGGTTGTTGTGCATTGATGTGTGTACATGTGCAAACATGCTTGTGCGTGTGCACACATATATGTATACACGTGGGTCGTGTGTGCATACATGTTCATGCATGTGTGTCTGTGTACAAGTGCATGTATCCTCTGTGTCCCTGTGTGTGCGTGTATGTTTGTGCATTTTGGGGTCTGAAGAGGCAAGCGCGTGCACACACATGCACGCACCAAAGCCTGTCCGTTTTTGCTTGGTCTCTGCTGGAGAGACGGAACCTGGAGAGCTAAGCATCTGACCTCCAGGCCAGGCTTCCAGGCTGGTTCACTCCTTCATAGATGTGTGACCTTGGGCAAGTCATTCACCTCCCTGGGTTTCAGTTTCCTTTTGGGTAAAGGAAGGCTGTGCTGACGCTGGCCTTTGGGCATCTAGAAGGGCTGTGCTGGGCTCTGGCTGCAGACCCAGGGTCTGGATTGTTTGATGACAGAGGTTGGTACCCCCATCCCTAGAAACCAGGGGGTAGGAGCGCTGTGTGTTGTGTGGTCCTGGGTGAGGTGGCCAGGGGAGAGCGCGGCCCACGGGCATTGATCTCTGGGGCAGGAAGAGGGAGCGTGGGTTAGGCCGCAGCCGGGCGTGGAGCGGGTGGAGTGTAAGATGGTCGGGCTCTGTCGATCTCGCTCGTTCTTTATGGTGTGCTGACAGCCAGGCGGTGCGTACAACTCTTCCCAAGCACATCCTGTCCCTCGGGACTGGAGCGCCGGCAGCCGACAGTGACAGTCAGATGACCACAGCTTGGGATTCCCAAGGGCAGGTCTGGAAGTTGTAAACTCCGCGTGGCATCCGTTCCCAGGGCCACCTGCCTAGGATTCCTGCCCCAGGGTCTCCCTTCCTGAGAGCCTCTGTGCTCCGGTGGCCTCGGGGCTTCCCCTCGCACCAGACATGGGGGGACCAATGCAAGGGTGGCTCAGGGGTGTCCTGGGAGGAAGAAGGGCCACCCCAAAGACATGGTGCCCTAGGAGGCAGCTCTCTTCTGGCCCTTCTGGCCCATGTAGGCAAGTGCCTCCTCCAGGGACCCTCAGAGCCTGAGATGACCAGGCCCTGGTGGCATCTGCCTTGCCCACCTCCCAAGGCTGCCGTGGACCCTGAGCAGCTTCCACCTGTTCCACATCAGCCGAGGGCATTTGAGGAGCCGCTGCAGCATATTCCTGGATGGTGGGGGAAGGTACAGGGAGGTGGTGGCTCCCCAGTGGGTCAGGAAACCCTGCTCCCACAAATGAGCCGATCCCTAAGGGAGTCTAGAGGGGAGATGGTTCTCGTTTCTCCCTACAGTAAAGCCTGACACTTAGTAAAGCTTGAGTGTGCACGTGTGAGTGTGCATGTGTGAGCATGTGTGTGTGTGTGTGTGTGAATGCACACTCAGAGCCTCAGAGTCTGTCCAGAGTCTGTCACCAGAATTAGACATGCCCTGTGACTCCAAGACAGGCCATGCGGCTGCATCTGGGAGTCCGCGGTCCTGGCCAAGGACGGGCTCGCAGCCCACCCGGCCCCATCACACACAGAGGCCAACAGCCCTCTCCAATTGCCCCTCTCAGAGAACAGAGGATCAGGGGTTGAAGGTCTTGGGAGAGCCCATAAAAGTGCCGATAAATGCATTTATGTTTCTCCAAATGACACCACAACAAGCCACACTAAAGAAAGAGACAGTGTTTCTCGCATTTTAAATCATGGCCACGAGGACTGTGCAATTAATTCCCGTTTATCATCTTTCCTGTGCACGAGAGACGTCCCTGTCTCCGACCGGCCCCCATCGCTCACCCCGCCCGCGCGCAGCTCCGTCTCAACCAGACGCTCATAAATCTGTTGTGCTTGTTCCACACGAGCTGCCTGGGAAAAGGCCCCACTCGCCGCGTCTGCTCCTCTGTCCAAACGTTCAACGCCTTCGATAGTTTATGGTTTCACGTTATTGACTTGGCTTCCCAGGTCCCCTGTGGTAGGCGGCTGTTTGAGAAAGCGGCGAGAGGCGTGGGGTGACCTCAGGTTCACCCTCCTCGCCTTGCCGGAGCAGGGAGACCCGTGCAAAAGCCCCGTCGCTGCCTAGGGGCCCATGGCCTCCTGTGGCAGCTCCTGGGGGACCACAGACCCTGAGCGGAGGCTGCTCTCGGTGCCCTGACTTCACCCCATCCTTCGGACCCAGGACTGTTTATCAGTTTCCGGAACCTGCATCGCCAACACCTCAGCTTCTACTTCCCTCTCCTTCCCTCTCCAGCCCAGCCCTGCTTTTCCCAAGGACATCGCCTCCCACCACCTCCAAGGGAACAGACATGAGGCCAGTGTGTCCTGGAAGCAAAATGTCCGGGTGGAGGGCAAGGTGTGCAGGGTAAATGGCCCGGCCGTTTGCTCTCCATTGAGGACATAAAGACCAGGGCATGTCCTGGAGAGGGGATCTCAGTTACTTAAGTATGTTGACTTAGGTCCTGAATGAGGGGACATCTGTCCTTGCCCCGAAAAAACTGCTGAGAGGAGACAGGTAACTATGATTCCAGTGGTCAGCAGTGTCAGCAGGACATGGGTCTCCAGGGCGTCCTTTGCCTCTGTCCGAGGCTCCTGGACAAGGTAGTATCTTAGTGAATCCCTGAAGGACTCACAAGAAACACAGAAGTTTACGGTGGCAGACGGGAGGAGAGCAGGGGTGGAACCTTCAGGCAGAAGGAACAGGATGTGCAAAACGGCTAGTGTTGTTCATCGAACAGGGGGATGGAGGCTGGATGTTGACTGGGGCCAGCTGGGAGCTGAGGCAGCTGCCTTTGAGAGGTTTGTGTATGCCTTGAGGGTGGCACTTTAAGCCCAGGAGTGACATGGAAAGGTTTACATGTTTCCCAAAACACCCCGTAGTGCAGAGAGTGGATTGGATGAGGAGTAAGATTGGTGGAAGTCATCCTCCCTCACACCATACACAAAAAATTAATTCAACATAGATGTAGACCTACTTGTAAGAGCTAAAACTATGAAACTTCCAGAGGAAAACATAGGGGGAAAGCCTTCATTACCTTGGGTTTGGCCAATATTTCTGAAATACAAAAAGAACAAACAATAAATGGGAAAAAATCAATAAATTGGTTTTCATTAAAATGAAAAACTTTAGCTCCTTGAAGACACTATTAAGGAAGTGATAAAGGGGGAGAACATGGGAGATACCTGTAATATCAACCATAAAGACATATTTACAAAAAGAAAATGATAAAGGCAAGGCATAGACTGGAATTTTTGTAAAACATAAATCCAATGAAGGAATTGTATCTGGAATATATGAAGAAATTTTAGACCTAAAAAAAAAAAAAAAAAAAAGCAAAAACTGGAACTCTCAGTCACAGCTGGTGGAGTATAAAATGGGATGGCCACTTTGGAGAGCAGTGTGGCAGCTCCCTAAAATGCGACCACACCTACCACATGACCCAGCCACTCCACTTCTGGGTATTTCCCAAAAGAAATGAAAGCATCTATCCACACACAGAAAATGATGATAAATATTCACAGCCGCTTTATTTGTAAGAGCTGCAAACTGAAAACCCAAACGTCCTTCAGTGGGTGAATGGGTAAACACATTGAAGAATATCATACAGTGGACTATGACTCGGTGATAAAAAAACAAAATGAACCATCCGTACATGTTACAGCATAGATGCATCTCAAAATAATCGTTCTGAATGAAAGAACACACTCCTCCTAAAAAAGAGTAGATAAAATTCTAGAAAATGCAACGGATTTTCTAGTGAGTTGTTTGGGGGACATCACGGGAGGCCAGAGGGAGGGATAACTAAGAAGCCGGAGGAGACTTTGGGAGATGATGAATGATGTGTTCATTATCTTAAAAGGGACAATGATTTCATGGGTGTATACATATGTCAAGACTTATCAAATTGTCTGTTTTAGATAATTGCTATTAATGTATGTCAATTAAACCTCAATAAATCTGTTAAAAAAACGAGCCAACATACAAATTACAGCAGGCAACCAGAGAGGCATGAGGTGACTGATGTCCAAGACCATAGCTGAGAGATTAAATACATGATCATTTGTTCGCTCACTCACTCCCACACCCACTCATCCTTTGCTAAATTGTAAGTCCCATAAAGGCAGCAGTGAAGTCTGTCTTGCTCAGCCCTGTGTCCCTGATGCCCACCCAGCTTGTAGTAGGCCCTGGGTCAGAGAGAAGCGGATTGTCGCAGGAAGAACTTGGCCAGATCTGAGGATGTGTGGGGAGGCTGAGGAACCAAAAATAACTCTGGTGTTTCCAGCTCAAGTATGTACTGCTGGGGTTCGGGTTTGGAAAGGAGGGACAGGTGGGGATGCTTCAGTTTTGGGGATGCTGAGTTTGTGGTACTGGGGGACAGAGTGTGCCCAAAGATGCTGGAGTGACCACCAGCAGCTCTCCAAGTGGTTCTCAACATTGGCTGCATATTAGAATGAAAACGGTAAGTTTAAAAAAGTACTGATGCCTGGACCCCACTCCTAGACTAACAGAATCTCTGAGGATGCTTACTTAGCACTGGATTTTTTCTAAAGCTCCCACAGCATTCCACCGTGCAGCCAGAGGTGATACCCTCAGTATGGATGGTAATCATAATCATGGGAGAAGATGAGCTCCCCAGAGCAGGGAGTGGGGCATGAGAGAGAAGAGGATTTGGCACTAAACCTCAAGAAGCCCCAACTTTAAGGGATGGAAAAGGGATAGTAGTGAGAGATTGGGAGTAGCTGGAGAGACAGGCAGAAAATCTAGAGAGTGGTCATAGAATAAAAGGGAAGTGAGATTCATGGAGTGGGAAGTTGAAACTAGTGTCAAGTACTGTAGCAAAATGGAATAAAAGGAAGAATATATAGGATCCATTGGATTTACCAACAAAAAGGTATTAGGGACGTGGAGAGAACTGTTTTGGTGGAAGAGGGATGACAGAAGCCAGACTGGAGGGGATGGTGGAGAAAGTGGGAGGTAAGGAGTGGAAACAATGAACTCTTAAAACAACTTTGCTTTGAAGTAGAGCAGAGTGTGGAGTTAAGCCAGGGTTGGGGATATTCAGGCAGGGAGTGACTTAGCCATGTTTAATTGTCGATAGAAAGGAATCCAGGGAAGGGCAGGGGGGAAAAGAGATATATGTACTAATCTTTGTAAAGCTTTATGTAATAATAATTTTTTAAAAATTAAAAAAAAAAGAAAGGAATCCAAATGGAATAGAATAGAGTCTAGAAACAGAAGTTGCCCATGCAGTCACTCAATTTATGACAAAGGCACAGATACAATTCTATGCAATAAATGCTCTGGAACACTTGGCTGTGTGTGTGTGTGTGTGTGTGTGTATACATACTAGAGGCCTGGTGCATGAAATTCGTGCACGGAGTGGGAGTGGGGGGTGGAGGTGGTGTCCCTCAGCCCAATCTGCAGCCTTTCCAATCTGGGACCCCTTGAGGGATGTCCAACTGTCTGTTTAGGCCCGATCCCACAGTGGGATCGGGCCTAAACGGGCAGTCAGACATCCCTTTCACAATCCAGGACTGCTAGCTCCCAACCTCTCATCTGCTGATTGCCCCTAACCACTCCCCTGCCAGCCTGATCAATACCTAACTGCACCTGTGCCGGCTTGATTGCCCCTAACTGCCCTCCCCTGCAGGCCAGGGTCCTTCCCAAATGCCCTCCCCTCCAGGCCTGGGTCCCCCACAACTGCCCTCCCCTGCAGGCCTGGGTCCCTCCCAAATGCCCTCCCCTGCAGGCCTGGGTCTCCCACAACTGCCTTCCCCTGCAGGCCTGGGTCTCCCACAACTGCCCTCCCCTGCAGGCCTGGGTCTCCCACAACTGCCCTCCCCTGCAGGCCTGGGTCCCTCCCAAATGCCCTCCCCTGCAGGCCTGGGTCCCTCTCAAATGCCCTCCTTTGCTGGCCATCTTGTGGCAGCCATCTTTGACCACATGGGGGAAGCCATCTTGTGATGGTCAATTTGCAAATTACTCTTTTATTAGATAGGATATATACTACCTAATAAAGCTGGAATATACAAATTGACCATCACTTCACGACAAATATGGTAGCACTCATGGCCAATAAGGAGGGAATATGCAAATTGACATGACAAAGATGACAGCGGCCAGGTTGGGATGTTTGGCAACGATGCAGTTGTTCTGCCCTGCCCTGCCCCTGCCGCTCTAGGCCTCTGGGCAGCGTGAAGGCGGAAGGTGGCTCTGGGCTGGAGCAAAGGTGGAAAGGCAATTCTATGATCTGGGCCAGAGTGAAGGCAGTCCCGGCAGCCAGGGGAAGGAAGATCTATTCTTGCATGAATCTTCGTACATTGGGCCTCTAGTATGTGTGTGTGTGTGTGTGTGTGTGTGTGTGTGTGTTGGGGGGAGAATGAATACTGATCCCTACCTCACATCGCACATCGTTAGTTCAAGATGGATTACAAACCTAAATATGTAAGCTAAGACTGTGAAGAAGTTGTAGGAGAAATCTTTATAACTTTGGGATAGGCAAAAATTTATATTTAAGAAACATGACACAAAAAACACTAGCCATGAAAGAAAAAATATATAATTTCATAAAAACTAAATTGCACATCAAATGACACCACTGAAGGTGAAATTAATCTATGGCTATTACAAATCATATCAGGGGTTCTGAGTAACTGGGAGAGGGCACCAGGGAACTTTCTAGAGTGATAGAAATGTTTTGTGTCCTGAGAGGGATGAGGGTTACATAAGTGAATGCATTTTTCTTTTCTTTTTAAAAAAGATTTAAAAATTTTAAATCTATTACACTATAACATCTTATAAATGTAAGGTGTATAACATGTTGATGGGATAAATTTATACATTGTAATATGATTGTCATTGTATGAATAGTTAGCACCTCCATTACATCACATAATTATCATTTCTTTTTTGTGATTAGAATAATTAACATCTAGATTCTTAGCAAGTTAGATGATTATAAAACAATGTTGCTGTCTATATTTACTATGCTGTGCATTAGATCTCCTGGACCTATTTATTGTAAGTTTTTAGCATATGCACTTTTTAAAACAAAGATTAAACTGTATAATTGAGATCTGTGCATTTAATTGGTTTCAATATAAAAAGATAGAAAAGAAGGAAGACACACCATTAAGAAAGTGAAAGGCAAGCCATAGTCCACGAGAAGATATTAGAGATACATATAAGTGATTTTTAAAAAAATTACATCAATAACATATAAAGTGGAGTCTCACTTCAGGCTAAAACTCGAGCCTCTCAGCTCAGCATTCAAGGCCTCTGTGGCCCACCCTGCTTGCCTTTATAACCCATTAGACCACACGTGAGCCTATGGGTGCTGTGGGGGATCTGGAGGGGTATGGAGCTGAGCACACACCAGGCAGATTTGGGGAAGCCAGGGGGAGGCTATAGAAGGCCTAGGCACTGTCCCAGGAGAGAGACAGATCAGGCAAAGCAGGAGTAAAATATGGAGTGGAGGTAGGGTGGCTGCAGGGGATGGTCCATTGGGTCTGCCCAGTGATGCACATGGCCTGAGGGGAGTGGGGAAGGGAGAGGGCCACTCATTGGTAGGCACATCTGACTTTCTGGGGAGGTCTGGGGAAGGGACAGGCCAGTATGAGTGGGCCTGGGCCAAGGGAGTGGGAAACTGAGGCAGAAACCTGGACCTGTGGTCAAGGCAGTGCAGTGGGTGAAGGGAAAAGGGAAAAGCCTGGGCCACTGGAGGAGTCAGCCAACTATGGGGGCTGTGGTTAGAAGGTCTCAGGCTGAAGAACAATTCCCCGGCTTCGGGATGCGGGAAAGGTGCTGGGACAAACATTTGTCAAGCAGCCCTGGGCACCATCCTGTGGTAGATTCTGTATCAGGAGAGTCTCGACAGGAGGTCAGTGATACACCCAAAGGGATGAACAGAAGCGACTTTAAGGAAGGGAGTGTGTGCAGAAGCCGGGGAGGGGAGGCAAAGGAGGCAAGAAGAGGTGCTGAGGTCCAGCTATGATCTGCCTGCCCCCAGGCTGGAGGGGCACAGAAAGCGAAGGTGGCACCAGGGTCCAGCAAGAGCTGGGACCATGCAAGAGGGACCCCCCAATCCCACCACAGCAGCTGAGATCCTGAGAAATAGCCACTGGCAGACCTATGAAGAGGCATGAAGAGAGCCAGGGATAAACACTCCATTTCTCTCGCCTGCCCTCTTTCACGAGCACCTCACATGCATCATTTGGTCATCGTTCTTCCTTTTTAGTTTATTTTATGGAGAAGGAATGTGAAAGACAGCAGTGAGGGGACCTGCCCACAGCCACTGCACAGCTGGTAAGTGGCCAAGTCACTTGTCTGGGACCTTGACCTTGGCAAACAGGGCCAACCTCCAAGACATTCCTTACTCAGAGGATGCAAAAGGTGTGGTAGCCCCGGGTTGTGTGTGGACCGAGGTTAAAGCTAGCTCCGAAGACCCAGAGCTAGCAAGGTGGTTCCCTCAGGATGGTGACCTCAGCCCTCTCCTGACTCTGAGCCAGGGCCCTGAATACCCAGGGCCCTGAATAGCGTCTGGACCCCCTCTGGCGGCTCCCCTCAAGGCCATGGCTGGACACCAGCCCATCACGTGGCCCGTGCTGACAGATGGGGTATCTCTGGTGCGCCAGCGGCTGCCGCTAAGTGGCTTCCTGGCAGGGAGTCAGGGGTCACCTCATCGCTGCTCTGCTCAAACAGCACTGGCCTCTTCGGGGCGCCTCCCACGTCTGTCTGCTAGGATCGGGTGTGTTTAGTATCAACTCTGGGATCCAGTCTCTGCCTGGCAACTCTCTGGGGAGTGGCCTTGGGAACCTGTGGCCCCTGGAGCAGCTGTACTGCTGGCCAGAGGGGCCCTGGGCGAAAGCCAGTGAGTCTTGCCCCCAAGTTCATGGTGTACCCCACATACAGGGCCACTCTGTGTCCTGGGCTCCTATGTTCCACACTCTGGTCAGTGATATCCAGGCCCCTGACTCTGGGCCTCTGCTCTGGGCAAGCTCTTGATCTCAGTATTTTTCTTTTTCTTTTTGCCCCATCTAGGGCCTGGGGACTGGGTGAGACTGTGTCCAAGCCACAGGCCAAGACTATGGTCCCCAGCCCTGACTGGTTTGGCTCAGTGGATAGAGCGTCAGCCTATGGACTGAAAGGTCCCAGGTTCGATTCCTGTGGGCACATCTCCAGTGGGGGATGTGCAGAAGGCAGCTGATCGATGTCTCTCTCTCATCGATGTTTCTAACTCTCTATCCTTTTCCCTTTCTCTCTATAAAAAATCAAAATATATATTAAAAAACAAATAAACAATATATATTTAAAAAAAAAAAAAGACTATGGTCCCGGTCAGTGAGGCCAGTGGTCAGGTGGTGATTACGGGTCAGTTCTAGGACCAGCACCACCAGCTCAGCTGAGGAATCCTGGGCAAGTCCATTCCTCTGCCTAGGGCTCTGCTGTCTTTGGAAAAAGTGAGGAGAGAGCTGAGTACATAGCAGGACTTCGGCAGCCCCTGAGACATCTGAGTCTGGATGTGCATGTCACTGCGAAGCTGCTCTGCCCTGCTCTCCCAAGCAGTCTTGGGCTGGCCCCGTGCTGGGGGATCACACGCAGCCCAGACAGGAGGGGAGGCAAGTTTGGTGCAGAGTGATGAATGCAACTAGAAGACGTGTCTGGACGAAGGGGAAGCAAGGACATGGTGGGAGTCAGGGAAGGCTTTTGGGCGTGCCATTGGAGCTGCTCAATGAGATGAGGGATATCTCAGGTAGAAAAGAGGCCATTGAACAAACATTCCAGATGGACAGGCCAGCACACAGGAGAGGGAGGGTTATTGGGTGCTGGGGAAACAGCTGTGGCTCTCCATGGTCAGAGCAAAGAGTGTATGGGGTCGGGTGGCAGAAAGTCTGCTGGAAAAGTGGGACCCTGAGGACCAGGGAGCCAGGGCAGTGAGTGGAGCTCAGTAGGCAATACAGAACATTCTGGAAACTAGGAAGCGCTGGCTAACTCGGAAGGGACAGTAGTATCTTCTCTCTAGGTATGGCCTGGATCACCCGGGCAGCTGTTAAAATGCAGATTCCAGGCCTGTAGCTCCATAGCTGCAGCGGGTGGGTTGTGGAGAAATCGGGGGGGGTGGGGGGGACAGGGAGGTGGGAGGGCCTGGTCCGGACCTGGGGTCATTTGCAGAGAGCAGCTGAGGCCGAGGGTGAGCCAGGCAGTCAGGCCCTGCGGGGGCCACCACAAGCCCGACTCTGTTAGGCTCCTGGCTCAGGGTACAGGTGGGCACCCCCCATGTTTCCCAGCAGGCAGAGGGCACATTTACCTCCACTTTGTCCTCCCAAGGCAAGGAAGGGACCCGTCTGAACTTCTGGGGTCCCTGATCTGGGCTGGGGCCCTGAATCCCTTCAGTGAGAAGCTTATCCCACAGCCGGTGGGCGGAACCCTGTTCAGGTGACACTCGCTCTTTGTCTGCTTCTCAGCAGGGGAAGGCGCCCGGGTTGGTGACCAGCTTGGTTGATATCCAAACTGGGTCAGCAGTGCCAGCCACCCATCTGTCCCTAGAGACACGCCCAGAGTGCCAGGGCTTCTTTGAGAGAGGCCAGGACGACCAAAGGCTCAGAGGCAAGGAGCTGGCACTGTGGTTGGCAAGGCCCTGGGAATAAAGAGCTTGTCCACCTCTTGCAAGCAGAGGCTCATCTAGTGTCCAGAGGTGTGGATGGGCTGTGCCAGGCCAAACACAAGACCCAAATGAGCCAGGGTGGCAAACTCCATGCTGCTCGCTCCAACAGCTCAGGGGCTTGGTGAGGATGCATATGGAAATGAGGCGCTCTCCAGGTCACCCAGGCTTGGATTTGAAGTAATCCCAGCTCACGGATGGCTGGGGGGCTGAGAAGGCCAAGGAGGAGGGTGGGGCCCAGGGACAGGGCCCAGGGAGGGTCTGGGAGCTCTGAGAGGGGCTTGCCTCCTGAGCCCGGGATCAGCCAAAGCTTGGCCCTGAGCTGAGCTCCCTGGGTGCCTGGCACAGCTGAGGCTGGGGGGTCTGGCCTCTTCCAAAGCCCTCCTTGTCCACAGCAGGCAGGCGGGCGGGCCGGGGGGCTGGGCGCGGCAGCTCATATCTTCCCCGTTACTTCATTCATTTTGCTCCCACTGATCCCTTGTTTATCTCACTGGGAACGCAGCCGCGGTGGAAGCTGCGGCCAAGGGAAGGGCCTGAGCCTGGGCCACCTCCAAGAAAGGCCAGCCCCACTCACCCACCTCCCTTACCTGGGTCCCTGGACTGAATATGCCCAGGGTCAGCCATCTCAACACCAATCCTACAGGGAGAGGCCAGCTCTGAGAACCCCTGACATGGAGCTCAGAGGCCACATTCTGCACCAGGCTGAGAACGGACCATCTCTGGGCCTTGCTTCCTCTGTCTGTGAGCTGAAGGTTGTTCTAAATGACCTTTGAAAATGCCCATTGTCATCAGCAATACAGCTCCCATCTCATAAGCACCCACCCATTGTCTAGCTTGTGCTGGCCTAGAGGTCCCTACACTCACTTGAGGCTCACACGTCTGCATGGATTAGGAGGACCCTACCTTAGAGAGGAGACTGGATTCAAGGGGCATCCTTGGGTAGGGCTGAAGGTAGAGACCAGGCTGGGAGAAGACCATGTGAGACTGGTGGGGGTGCAGCAACATAAGAAGGCAGAGCTTCCATGGGCAGGGGTGTGAGCCAGCAGGACCAGTACCTGAAAATGACCTTCAAACTGGTCAGAAGGATATTCCATGTCCCTACCACATGTTCCTGTTGCTGGGCTCCTGGCTCGGGGTGGAGGATGGGGGCGTTTGTGGTACCTGGGGGGTTGAGTTAGGTGGATTCTGATCCCATCACCAAACCTGTCTGCCCCAGAAAATCGCCCCCTCGGGTCAGTGAGTGGGCACTTGCGCTTCAAGCAGGCTGGTCTGAGCCCTTGACCTTGGTCAATGATGCCCAAGGACACTACTGCCTGGAAGGGGCTGGTCAGATGTGAAAACTTAGGTCCAGAGAAGCTGATTGAGTGTTTAGGATACACAGATGTGAGTGGCAGGGCTGGGATCCAATCACAGCTGGATCCCAGAAGCTTGCCCACTATCCGCCTGGCTCCACCATCCACAGGGTGTGAATTCAGGCCTGGTACTAGGCCCAGAGCCTCAGTGCCCTCTTGTCTTCTTTCCCCCAGTGACTTGGTTTCCAGTCTGTGAAATGGGGTGGGTGGGTCCAACTCCAGGCCTGTTTCTGCCCCCTGCCCTGGAGCCTTGAGGAGGAATGAGGTCATATTTGTCTAGGGCCTGGAGCGTCTTGGAAGGAGAACGCTCAGCAAAGACAAGGGCCCATTGTCCCCCCTTCTCCGGACCCCTGCCAGCTCCCGCCCCAGTCACTAGACAAAGCCAGCCCTGCCTGCAGGCTCCAGAGGCCACCACGTGCCAACAGGGGGTGACTCAGTACTCCCTCCTTCCCATTGATTGACACTGTCTGGAATTCCCACCATCACAGCTTTGTTGTGTTGCCACAGAAGAGAAGGCAGGAAAAGAAGGAAGGCTCAGGGGGTTCCAGCTTGGAGATTTCACACTCAGGGCGTTGCAGTGAGTTTGAGAGAGGGGTCAGACAATAATAAGCAAGAACTTCCAGCAGCCTTGGTATGAAACGCTTATAAACATGAGCTCAGTGAATGCTCACAGCATCTGAGGGGACATTCCTGACATTGCCCCCATTTTACAGACACAGAACACTTACCCTGCCCAACTCATAACTAGAAGATATGAATGGAAGAAGCGGCTGCTGAGCTGGTGTTTGTGTGGTTCTCAAGAATTCTGCAGGAGGGTCCAGGATGAGCAAATGGAGGCTGGACTAAGGAACAGAGAAGAAGGTCAGATCCTGAAGCTCACAGTGGATTTGGGGGGAGGCAGGGGCAGTTCCAACAAGGATGTGGATGCCTCCACTCTGAGTCCATGGACCAGGTCACAGTCCCTCTTTGTTGTAGAATAAAGAGGTTGGGGAACTCGGTTCTTCCCCAGCTAAGGCTTGGGAAGGCTCCTTGGCCTCTGGCATTGTGAAGGCAGGATAAGGGTTCTCAAGCAATTTCAATGCTTTGAACACTTAGTGGGGCCACACATGGGCAGGGTGGTTTCTGGCCTAGAGGTGCCCCTCTTTCGGGCCTCCCTGCAGCGCTGAGGCCCATGGAGCTCTGTCGGCAGTTAGTCAGGCAAGACAAGTAACAGCTCAAGCTCCGCATGTCTTGACTTCCTCCCAACCTGCTCCTCCCGTGTCTTCTCCGTCTCAGGAAATGGCACCATCGCCTGCCCAGTCGCTCAGGCCAGAAAACTGGGAGGCATCCTTGGATCCTCCCTCCCCTCTCCACCCACATGGATCCATTGCCAAGACTTGTCAATTCTACCTCCAAAATAAATCCCAAATCCACTTCCCTCCCTTCCCACTGCCACCTCTATGTTCAAGCCACCACTGGACAGCAGTGCCAGCTTCCTGCCTGCCTCCCCTCTGCCTGCCCCAGCCCACTCCCCTACAGAGCCAGAGGAATTGGCTTAAAATGTAAATCAGATCCCACCCTTCTCCTGCTTAAACTGCCCCTTCTCCCATTGGTTGCCTATTGCATTTGAAGCAAAATTGACACCCCTCAATGGCTATGAGGTCCTCTGTGACCTGGCATTTCCTCAACTCCTTCCACTCTCCCAGCGCTATCTTCTCTTCACATCAGTACCTTTGCACATGCTGTTCCCTCTGCCTGGAAGGTCTGCCCTTCACCCAGCTGGTCTGTTCTTGTCCTTCAGGTCTTGGCTTGTATCTCATTTTCTTGGCCACCCCAAACTAGGTCTCCCCCAGGCCATTACCTTAGAGCCTCTCGTTTGTCTCCCAGGAATTTATCTTAATTTATAATTATGTATTTGCCCTTTGTCTCTGAAACCAAACTGTAAAATCCACGAGGGCAGAACGTTGCTCACCACTGTGTTCCTGGATGGCACTCAAATCCCTGTTGAATGAATTAACCACTGAAATAATAGCAGCAGCTCTTATATACTGCGCATGTCCAATGCTCTCTCCTTTTGCACATAATCACCTCAACCATCCAGAGAAGTAGGTAGTATCAGGGTTCCCCATTTTTCAGATGTGGAAACCGAGGCCCAGAAGCTAGGATTACACGGTATCACACAGTACACCCAGCATCACACAGCCAGAACATGGCATGGCCAGGTTCAGAACTCAGGTCAGTCAAATCAGAGGTCTGACCTGCCAGCCACGATGTGTCAGTGACACCCTGCAATCCACGCCACTACCATATTCCATCAAGCCTTAGAGGTCACTGAATGAACAATGCACCATGGTTTCATGGGCCTTTAAGGAAGGCTAAACACCATGGCATGCCATACCAGTTTCAAAGGGGTGACAACAATGGTTTGGGGAAATCGATGAGGTATGGTATTTGGGGAACAAAAGCCATTCAATCCTTAGGACCCAAAGGACAAAGGAAGAGGTGGGTTTCTCAGCCGTGCTGAGGAATACAGCCACCTGGGAGCGAGGAGAAGCCCTGCCCTGGGCCCTGGAGAGTTTAAGGTGGCAAGTGTGCTGGATGCTGTGGTGAGGGTGCTTAGGACTTCTTGCGTCTTTGAGGGGGAGACCCCAGCTCTGCTAGGAAGGCGGTGAGGAGGAGGAGCACAAACGGACTTCATGGAGGAGGGGGCATCTAAGGCAGATCCCCGAGGAGGAGCGAAGAGAGGTTAAGTGGGCTGATAGGGTAGGAAGTGTGCCAGGCACAGGGAAGAGCCCATGCAAAGGCCTGGAGCACATCTTCCTTGTGGGAAACGTGGAGAAAGAGCGAGTAGGCTGGAGCTGGCGGGGTGGGGGTGCTGGTCTTTTCCGGGCTGGCGAAAGGGCTGAGGCTTCATCCCGCAGAGAAGGAAACCCATGAGGTCATTGGCAGCAGAGTGACAAGGCCACCTTTGCAAGTTAGATGGATGGAGTGAGGGGCAACAGGAAGCTTGAAGGCAGCGTGGAGGCCTGGGAATGTCTAGGGAGATGCTGTCAGGGATCCCCAGTCACCTTGGGCTGGATGGGGCAGTGAGAGGCGCAGGGAGGAGGCTGGGTCGGGGGCATCTTCTCCCCAGGCCTGGGAATGTCCGGGACGGCAGAGAGCCCGCCGGAGCTGGTGAAAGGCCCACTTACCATGACGGATGGGGGCCCCGTCAGGCCTCGCCAATTAGGCAAGATGGAATGCCAGGGCCGTGCTATAAATATCTTGCCGCCGACCGGCCCAGGAATGTAAATGGTGGTGTTGGACAAGCAGGAGAAAATGTTCAGTTCAGACAGGACGGGCTTTTTGTGTGTTTTAAAAATATGTTCTTCCCACCATGAAGGATTAAAATTGAACAGCAAAGAGACTGGGTTCCCAAGAGCTGGCTACTTGTCCAGTCAGAGACCAGAACAAAGGCTCAGAAAGTCAAAGTTTTGGGGCAAATCCCCGGAAAAGTCAGCACATTAGAAGCTCTGAAAAAGCCTGAACCTCACTTGTAGCCTTGTCCCTGGTCAGAGGGGCGTCTGGATGAGGCCATGCATTAACCATCCAGTCTGAGGACACACAGCCCAGCCTGATGTTGGGGAGGTCACTCTACGGTAGAGGTGTCTTCCAACACCAGGCTGCTTCCCAGAGCTCTCTGTTCTATTTCGGGTGTAGCCCCACAGGGTGTCATGTGCAGGGATGAGGGCTCAGCTGCTCTTCAAGGTCAGAGACAGGAAAGCCTGGTTTTCATTTGGGGTCATCAAAGAGTAAGCTGGGAGGCACTCAGAGGTACATTTGGAGATGTGGGTCCCACCTGCCTTAACATTCTTTGTAAATTTCAGAGCAATATTGACCCACATGATTACCCACCCGCCTCATGGTCTCACTTATTTCGAACCACAAGATTGCAGGATGACATGCAGGAGAAGAGGGCCAGTAGACAAGGGGGGTGTTGGGGGGAGAAGCGGGGATGCCCTGCAGTGTTAGTACACCTCTCGCTGCTCAGAGAGGTCACCTGTGTAGGGGGCTTTAAGCAGCCCAGAAGCCCTCACGCAAGCCCTGAGAGTGGAATACACACACTTAGAGGGACACAAGGATGCCCAACATGGGAGGGACCAGGCGGGAGGTTCCAGGCTGGTTAATGGAACGCAGTGCCTATAGCCCAGGATGAGGATGAGCTAGGCTTGCAGAAAACCCCAGAAGACTTCAAGACAACAGAAAATTACGCTGTGGTGTGGGACCCTGCTCTGTGTGTCCAGGAGGAGGTGCTTAGAATTGGAAAGGACACATCCTCTCTGGGGAAGGAAGAGGCACACGGGGAGCCTATATGAAGGAAGGAATGGGCGGCAGGAACAGAGTTGCATCAAGCGAATTCTCCTCCCCTGGCCCAAAGCAGCTCACTAAGAACAAGGCAGAGAGGGTGGGTCAAGGCGCTAACTGGGCTCTGTGAGGGGGTTGTTGAGGAACTGATCCATTTGGCAAATATTGATTGCCATCCTACTCTGTGCCAGGTGCTGTGCTCAGCTCTGGCCAGACGAGTCCTTGGAGGTGGGGAAGGGGTTCTGGCCTCCAGATGGGATGAGGGCTCAGCCAAGCTACAGACAGAGCTTGGAACAGAACTCAAGTTCTAGGCGGAAGTTCTGAGTCTGGTAGGGTGAACTCAGGCAGATGTTGAGGGTTGGGGTAGGGCTAGACCAATTGCAGGGGGTAAGGGCAAGAGCAGACCCAGGGAGTAGAGGTAGAGGTCAACACAGGTGATGGAGCCTGGGGCACAGGGCTGAACCTGCAGGTGAAGGGATGACAAGACCTGCATCCTTGCCATTCATCTGTCAAGGCCTGCAGACAGGGCTCAGGGTGGATGCGGATGCGCAGTATGGCTTGGGCTGGAGAGGTGTTTAGGGTGGGGATGTGGGAAGCAGCAGGAGCTGGAGCAGAGCCAGTCTGGTCAGCCTCGAGCCTCGTTGCCTGGTGAGTTCTGGCAGGGCCCTTGGCTGCCACACTCTGGAGTAAGTTGGCCACCCAAAGAGGCCCGGGCTGTGCAGGCAGATGGTGTCCTGGCCTGGGCCCAGTCCCTGGCTGCATCTGCCCAGTGAATTTGCACGTGCCTATGTGTGTGCAAACATCTCAGCAACTCCCCAAGGGAGCACTTTTTCAGGAGAATAATGGGGTGTGTGAAGTCAAGAGAAGATGTGCCAGTGGACATGCCAGAGCGTGTGAGTGCAAACCAGGGATCTAGTGAACCACGAAGGATGTAAGCGTGCCCTGGGGGTGTGGCCTGTGTGCGCATCCAAGGGCTGCCAGAGGCAACATGGCAGCAGTGTGTTGGTATCTATTTCTTGATCCTCAAAGATCATTTCCACTGCTGGTCACTGTGACCTTGTCCCCAATGGTCATTGCTAGGGGAATGCCACTCTTGCCCACCTCCCCTGACACCGACACCTCCATCTTTTCCTTGTGTTTTCTTCCATTGTTTGGAAACTTATAGACCTCTCAGGAAGCTTAAGAAACATTAAAGAAAACTTATAAATGCGTTTCCAGAGGGTGCGATAGGTCTCACGATTTCCTCCCAGCTCCTGTAGAATTTCATTGCTTATTTACGTAGGTTGTAACTCTGTCATCTGCCTCGCGGTAGCTTTAGTGTTAGTATAGCGCTTGCTCATCTCCTCCCTCCCTGACTCACTGACTCCTCCACTCATTTTACTGCAATGCTTGCTTTACCACGTGTTGCATTGTATGTGTAATTGGTTTTCCTATGTAATTGCCCCTCGTATCTGTTCCAACGGTATGTGTTTCTGATCTTTTTCTAGTACCACACTGTTCAGTTAGGGTTCTTTTAGAACATGTTTTACCGAAGGCTTTATGGCACAGTAGTTAGGATTATGGCCTTCGAAGTCAAACTGACGGGATTCATATGAGGACTTTGCCATTTAATAAATGTGTGACCTTCTACCTCACAGTTCTTCGTATGTGAAATGGAGTATTAGGAAACTCTAAAAGGTGTCTCCTCACAAGTTCAGAATAAGCTGAGAGAGAATAGGAATCAGACAGAGATAAACATCAGCCTTATTACTGTGTATTTCTGTCCACTGCCTCCACTAGTATTCAGCATTGTGCTGAAGGGCCTAACCATTGTAATAAGGTGAGAAGGGAATAAAAGGTATGATGATTGGGAAAAACAAAAAACAAGAAACACAAGACCTCTGACCTCAGCCCCAGGTCTCCCCTCCACCTAGCCAAGCAGAGCCTTCCCCAGTAAAGTTACTACAGAGCACAGCATAAAATACAGGTGTTCTGGGGTGGGGGAAACAGCAGTGGAGAGAGGACAGGAATGTCCTCTACTTGAAGTCCCTTCACATAGAAATATGAGGTGGAGGTGGTGGAGACTCCCCTCGTGACAACCTCACATAGTAATGAGCATTCGGTGAGATAACGCCCAGGAGGCACTCAGAACATAGTAGGTGTGCAGTAAATGCTGCTCTTGTTACCAATATATGGAGGGTCTTGTTCCATTTCAATTCTCCTCTTTCCTGAACATCTAAAAAAAAAGTTATCATTTCTTTCCTGAATTTCTAAAAAAAAAAAAATTATCCAGAAGAAATATAGGATCATTTGGTGGAATTCTAAGAAAAAGCCTTCCAATCCTGTTTCAGACAAGACTATCTTATCAGTAAGAATTTACATGACCATCTGGTGGAGAAGTTGCTTCAGCTCCCATTGTCTCCACTAAACAGTGGACTAAACCGATAAAAGAATGTACGGTCTTAGTGGTACAACTGGTGAAATTTTAAGGAGCTCTGCAAATTAATGCTAATTTTCTGGTTTTGATAGTTATGTGGTGGATATATAAGATAATAACATTAATGTACATCTAAACTTATTTTTTAATAACAGGAGTACTAATAAAGCTTAATTTCTAGCTCCTCTTTTTAAAAAGAGAGAGAGAAGGAGAAAGCCCTCCATTCCTTCTGCCCACATTGCAACAGGTGCTACATCAGCTTATCATGATGGCTGGGGGGACTGGGAGTTAATCCTGGGACACAAGTGACAGTGAGACCCAGAGAAATGGAAGTTAATGCTCCAGAGGGGTTGAGTGTTGAGTGTGTGATGAGGGTGGCAGGGTCTGGTTAGGGAGGGTGGAAAGGCTACCAGATTCAGGAGAATGTGAGTCTGAGGTAGAGTCAGCTATGAAGGGCTGAGGTGGGTTGGAGGGGGATTGTGAGCAGGTTGTGGAGGAGAAAAGAGGTTCCAAGAAAGCCATGTGGGCTTCCGGGAGTGGTGGCATGAGCACAAGAAGTGCAGACCAAAGCCCAGGGAGGTGCAGTCATAAGACCTGCGGTGAGGGCCCTGCTCCAGGGTTTAGCTCTGCCACCAGCCACTGTGTGACCCTGGGAAGGTGGCCAAACTCCTCTGGACCTCAGAGCCCCTTTGTCAAACGTGGCCCCTGTCCACGCCATGGTGTGCAAATCTCTTCCCTGTCTGGAGTGCTCCCAGCCCCCTAGCCCACTCCTCCTCCCCGCAGACAGCCCCGGGCCTGCTTCTGCTCCCATTCCACCTCCTGGTCTCCACAAAAGAGACCGGCTGGAGCATCTGGGCTCCCGTCCGCCCTGCACACCACCCTGTGTCCACCAGGCTCCACTTCTGGGAGAGCAGCTCCTCCTCCTCGTTGGCCCCACTGCCCCCTCCGCTTTTCATGAGTGCACTGCTCAGCCACCCTCACACCCCCTGGCTGCACCTGGTCCTCTCCTCCTCCCTGGGAACACAAAGGGAAATAAGCCAGGGGCCCACCCGCCTGGCGCTCACAGCCTGCTGGGAAGTCTGTGCACAGCAGGCCCTCCTCTGTGGGCACTCATTCTAAAAATGTTTTGAGTGTCCACCACGTGCCTGAAACAGAAAAAAAAACAGTGGTGGGCACCCAGGCTCTGCTCCTGGTGGAGCCAGGAAATCATGATTCGTGGGATTTGTGCTCCTCTGTCCCATGGTAGCCTAAGGGGGTCCCCAGGCCAGTCCTGGGATTGAGGGGAAGCTTCTTGGTGGAGGTGATGTCGGTGCTAAGCCGATGGATGAATAGGCGTTGGCTGGAGGGAAACGAGGCAGAGAGGGCTCTGGGGAGAGGGTCGCCAAATCCCAGCTGAGAGGGGCGCATGGAACACTCAGGTGCACCCAGGGTGGCTGGGGCGGGGCTGGAAGGAGAGACCCCTGTGTGGTCCATGCGGGAGGCTGAAGCCAGAAAACACCGGGCCCTGTGGGCAGGGGAGGATTTCGTACGTTATCCTACAGGTAATGGGAAGGTGTTGTGGGTTTTACGGAAGTGACATAAGATTGGGGCTTTTCAAAGATCAAGCTGAATTAAAGGGGCAGGAGTGGATGAGGGCAGGCGAGCTGGAGAACTAGCCCAGTCATCAGATGAAAAGGAACAGCAGCTTGAAGTGGAGTGAGAGGCCATCAGGAGAGCAGGGGAAAGGGGTTGGGGGTAGGATGATGTGCGGGGTGATGGGGCGATGGCGATTTGGGAGGGTAATGAGACATGGTGGGGTGGCGAGGGGATGTCAATGAGGGTGGGAGGTTGGGTGGGGGTAACAAGATGGTGCTGGGGTGGTGATGGAAGTGGCAATGGGGTGAAATAGAGAAGTGGGCACAGATGGGAGGCGGATTGGACCTAGGATGGGGAGGAGGGGGCAGTGTGGAAGTCGACCTGGGGGTTGAGCAACAGGGGTGGTGCGACTCGCTGGGTGTGAGTACCCCAGGTTGAGCGGGAGGAGTCTAGGTTTGAACTGCTGAGATGCGGTGCTCAAGGGACAGCCGGGCAGAGATGGCACTGCCGGTCTGGACGGAGGGGGGCAGAGTGAGGTCCTAGGACCCTGGAAAGAGCAATCTTGGGGAGTGGGTGGTCCAGGGTTGAATGCTGCTGAGGTGATGAGTAAGTTAAAGAATGCAACAGTGCCCATTGGACTGGACTTTGTGGGGTCACCGCCCACGTCGGCGAGGGCCATTTGGGCAGCATGGGGAGGGGCGCTGACAGGACTGGCTGAGCAGTGAGAGGGAGGTGAGGAGTGGAAACAACTGTGCAGACAGGTTTTTGGAGAGTTTGACTGTGACAGGGAGGTGAGAGGTAGGGGGCAGCCAGAGGTGGAAGTGGGGTTCAAGGAGGGTTTTCTTTTTCTTGTGTCAGTGGAATGTTTAAATGCTAATGAGAAGGGATCAAAAAAAATGACAAGTGCTGGAAACGAAGTTGGTGGGTGGGCTGAGATGCCAAGCAGGTGGGAGGGCGGGGAGCCAGGTACAGGTGGGGTGTACCTTGGTCAAAGTGGCGTCTCTTCTGTCTGGACTGGGAGGCGGGGAGCAGGCAGATGGCCAGAGGCTTGGCCTGTGAAGGTCAGGAGAGTCCCATCTAGCCTCAGGCTGGGATGAGGGCTCAGAGCTCGGGGAAACTGAAGGAAGACGAAGGGTTTCAGTGTGAGAGCTCAGTGACCAGGGAAAGCCCAGGTCGACCTGGGGCTGAGGTCAGAGATCATTGAAGACCTTGGGCCAGGTTAGAGTCTGGAGTTAAGGTCAAGATGCAGTCTGGGGTCAGAGAGGGCTCCGTCCAGTGGGTAGCAGATGGTTAAGACAAGTCAGAGCCACACACCGCTTGGGTTCATCCCGAGGTCAGGGAACAGCCTCTGGAGCCACTGAGGTTAAAGGTGAGCTCGGCCAGGCACTCAGCCTCTGGTATTTAACCTGGCCCAGCTCCCAACCAAGAACCCTCACTCTGCCTTCAAGCCAGAAGGGCCTCCAGCCCAGCCCACCCTCCCCACAGCTGGGCACGAGCCACAGTCTTACCCCGCCTGTGCAGGGTGAGAATTCCGGCCACACATCTCTGTGATGTGGTCACGTTGGAAAAATGTTAATCAAATATTCTCCTCCGTGTTTCCTTTCTTTCCCAGGCTGGATTCCTAGAAGACAGGAATTTATGGTGTGAGAGCTCCAGCCCCCGCAAACCCGCAGCCAAGGTCAACAGCACAAGGCGGGTAGAGCTGCCAAGCCAGGAGGGGAGCAGCAACTTTGGGAGCTGATATCACAGAAAATCAAAGTACATGCATTTAAAAAATCCTTCCTCTCCTTCACATTCCCCAACCGGGGGCTCACACAGGTCCCCCAGACGGGCCCCTTGTCTGGGAAGAAAGCCCCCCTCAGAGACAGGGTCCGTGAAGCAGCCAGGAGAGTCCCGTGGCCGTGCAGAGGGTTGGAAAATGGCCCCATCACTGAGACCCAAGTGTGGCAGCCCCTCCCTGGCCTCAGGGAGGCAGGCAGCTTATCCTTGGTGCCCCCATCCCTTTAGCCAACCAAGGGCAGCTGTGATGGGAAGAGGCACCCTGGGCCCTGCCACAAAGCCCCTCGAGGTGGCAGCCTGACTCACCCCAGTCTCCCCTCTGCCTTCTGGGATCCGGAGCCTTGACTGTCCCTGTCACCCAGGCCCCTGGGTCTCTGGCAGCGGAGAACAGCTTATTCCAGCCTCCTGGGTTAGCTGAGGAGAGGGGAGGAGGGGCCTGGAGACCACCCCAATTCAGACCCCACTGATTCAGTGCTGGGAACACGGCCCTGGCCTGGCCTGAGCCCCTGTGGGAGTGATAACCATCCACCAGCCGCCCAAGCACCTGACGTTGGCTGACCCTCATGGGCACCGGTGCCTGGGGCTGGAGAACAAGGCACCTCGTGCCCTGCAGAGCCCCCTCCTAGTGGGGTGAGGGAAGACTGACAGGGAAGTGGAGGGTGCTCTTTAAGTGGGGGCTGTGGGGCCCCCAGCAGAGAGCGACTGCCCCTGGGTGGGGGAGGACGTTGGTCAGGGAAAGCTTCCTGAAGGAGGTGCCCTGAAGGATGCCGCGGGTCACCAGGCGGACACAGGGCAGGAGGTGGGCTTGGGGGGAACATTCCAGCTAAGTGTGCAGCATGTGCAAAGGCCCAGAATGTTTATACCTTGGTAAGACTGTTCATATAAATAAATGCTCAAATCCAACAAAATACAAGGCCTCTGGCAAACCACTTGTCTGGTTTTCTTGCTCAGAAAATTAGGCTCTGCTCTGCCCTGCTCTGGAGCCAGGGACCAGCGGGGAGTGTGGCCTGACACAGCCCTTGGGGTCCTGCCCCTTCCACTCAGCCCCCCAACTCACCACACCATGTACCCCCAAGGGGTCCGCCTCTGTTGCCGCCCTTGGCCCCTGCCCCCACCTCACACTGCCTACTTCCTCCCCATCCTCTGCTCCCCAGGCCCCATGGCCCCCTTCAGCCTGTCTCCTACCCGGGGCCTGGAGCGGGGCTGGGGGGCTAGGGGGGAAGTAGGGGCTTTCTCTTCCAGGGTTTCTGCTCCCTGGGCGCCTGGTGAGAGGGAATCTGAACCCCCAGTTTATATTTTACTGTTTAAATCTCTTTTTGGTTCTTGAGCACAGAGGCTTTACTTACATTGTCCTATTTGGTCCCATTCCTCTCCCCGAACAGGCAACCGTTCCGACGCGTGTCCCTTCGCACGGTGTGCTCTTGTAAAACATAGACAGTGATGGCTGCTTCGTGGGTAGGGGTGGGTAGGGTTTCCTTTTGCGGGGAGGACAAGCTTTGAAACTAGATAGAGGGGGTGGCTGCACAGCATGGTGAATGTATTAGATGCGGCTGGGCTCTACGCTTTAGAATGGCTAACGGTTAATGTTAGGTGAATTTTACCTCAATTCTTTCTTTTTTATATATATATTTTATTGATTTTTTACAGAGAGGAAGGGAGAGGGATAGAGAGTTAGAAACATCGATGAGAGAAAAACATCAATCAGCTGCCTCCTGCACACTCCCTACTGGGGATGTGCCGGCAACCAAGGTACATGCCCTTGACCGGAATCGAACCTGGGACCCTTCAGTCCGCAGGCCGACGCTCTATCCACTGAGCCAAACCGGTTAGGGCTAACCTCAATTCTTAAAAATGCGTATCACTGTTTTTGGGAGGAGGGGCATTCACATGTGGAGCTGGGCTGTGGGCCGCATTTCTTCCCCACGTTTCCCACTCTGTGCTCTGTTTTGAAGGTCTAGCAGCATGGTCTCATCTCCACCAGCCTTGCTGCTTTGCACTGTGACATGGTGGCCCTAGGTGGGCATGGCCACGTTCTGCGCCCACAGGCAATGTGGCCGTGGACGTCCCCTTGTGGGCCTCGGGGGGAGCGCCCTGAGGAGGAAGCCCGGAGAGCAGGCTTTCAGGCAACCAAGCACGTCTAGACGGCACTGCAGGGGGCTGCTCAGCCCACACCCCTGCCAGCGCTGGGAGACACCCAGCCCCCTGAAGCCCAGCAGCCTGGTGGCGTTAACCAACGTCTCATTATTGTTTCCATTGCGTTTCTCTGGTCACAAACGAGCGGAGCCCTTCTATGCTCTCCAATTGCTTCGTTTTCCCTTCATACTCTTAGCTCGTTTTCCTGCTGGTTTTGCTGTCTTTTTCCCCTTGCTTTGCAGGCATTCCCTGTATATTCCAGATGGAAGTTCCTTGTTGCTGTAAAATCACAAGGAGCATCCTCCTGCGAAGGTGTCACTTTGTCTATGGCCCTTCATTGAACCGAAATCCCTAATTCCAGCTGGCTGTTTTTGAGGAACCTGATAAACTTACTCTGAGATATGTAGAAGAATATAGATTCATGCGTGCTTAGGTGAATGCGAAGAAAGAAGAAGAGGGGGAGCGTAGCCCGTACTACAGAGCCGCCGCAAGGGGAACGACGCGGGACGCGGGCACCAACAGGCCGACGGCAAGGACCAGAGGACCAAGCGCCCAGACGGGGCGAGCACGCCGCAGGTTCGCTGGTAGGAGGCTGAGGAAATGGGCGCACTTTATGGAAAAAATGGCGCTGGACCCTACTTAACGCCTCGTCGAGTCCAGGTGGATTGAAGTCAGACCCTAAACGCGAACAAAAGGGCTGACTTTGTTTGAACGAATATCTTTGTAACATAGGAGCGGGGAAGGACTTCTTAAAACAAACCCCGAACCAACGCAAAACCGGCGGGCCTCTGGGCCTCTGGCCTTATCCACAGGAAGTGGCGTTTCCTCCCGGACACCAGCCTGGGCCCTGCCCACCTGGTGAGTCATGGGCGCTTTCGGCGGGCGGCCCGCCCTTCCCGTCGGTACCCAGGAGGGAGCCGGGTGCAATGCCCGCCTTATCTCCCCCTCGCCCGGGCCCTGCAGACGTGAGGTCAGGGCTGGAGAGGTGATGAGGGTGGAGGGCAGGAGGGAGCCGGCAGAGGTCAGGGAGAGGTCAGGGGTCGCTGGCAAAGCTGCTGCGGCCCTTTCGAGGTGGGGGTGGGAGGCAAACCAGGCCCCTGGGGGACCCAAGCAAGCCTCCAGGGCTGGGGGTGGAGAAACGCTCAAGCCGTCAGGGGGTGGCTAGGGTGAGGGGAACAGGGACATGTGAGCCAGCCTCGCAGAGCAGAGGGCTCCAGATTAAGATCTCATATCTGGGACTCTATCCGCACACCCTGCCCCTCCCAGAGTCCTCTCCGGTTTCTCAAACAGCTCTTGGGAGCCAGCCCCTTCTAGCCAAGACACACCAGACCGAGACACTGAGAACAATCGAGGGTGTGTCTGCCTCTCCCAGCGTGTGTCTGCGCTCCGCCTGGGTGTCTCCCCAGAGCGCTTTGGGAATCTGTGTCTCATCCCTGGGGTCATCCGGCGGAGGGTCACCCAGCTGAGCGCCAGCCCTGCCCTGGAGGCACTTTGGGTCCAGGACGGGATGCGTCCCCCTCAACAGCAGAAGTGCGAGTCTTTGTTTCGGGTCCTTCTGGTTGCCTGACACCCAGATCCAAGCCTGGTGTGCGAGGGTGCCCATGTGTGTGTGACCATGTGAGTGCAAATGTCTGACCATCCGTCTGTCCCTCTTGCTTTGTCCCTGAATCACTGCTGGCTATTCCCACTGCTCTTTTTCCAGAAGGCCCTCATAACTGGGACAAGACGGCGTGTTCTCCACCCTGTCTCTGGGCATCCTGACCAGTGTGGGACCCGGTCTGTGTGTGAATTAGGCAGGCAGTTGGTCAACAGATATTTATTCAGGGGTGTGTAGGTCAGCCTGAGGGCTTACAGCCTGATCTGCCGCCACATGTCAACTCTTAGGGACTGAGAAGGGGACATTGTCATCCCCTCTGGCCAGCACCCCTGCCCCCTTCCCCAGGGTACAGGTTTGTGGGGGCCTATTCCACAGTGTGTATCTCCCTCCACCTGTCCCAGCAGAGAACCCAACTGTGTTTCAAGAAAAAACACATTAGCCAGATTATCCTAAATATACAGATATACAGACATTGGTGTCAGATAGATAGTTAGAGACAGGCATAGATTTGTATACACACACATATATACATATATGAAAACATTGCCACTAAATTTTGAACTTTTAAATCACAGTATCACGTTATTTACATAGAGGAGTGCACAAATCATATGTGAACGTTCACCAAACCAAATGTGAATCTTCACAAACTGAACACATTTGTGCTGACGGCACCCGGGTCAACATATAGACCTCTGCCAGGACCCCCCGAAATTCCCTTGCACCCCCTTCCAGTCACTATTCCCTCACCCACAATAACCCCTCTTCTGACTCCTCTCACATGGACTGGTTTTGCCCGTTCCTGAAGTTGGTGGAAATGGAATCCCAGAGTGTGTAACCTCATATCTTCGCTCTCCACAGCTGTTGCCTGTAATGACAGTGTGTGTGTGTGTGTGTTTGATGCAGACAACACCTGTGCCTCCTCCATTCTGCCCTCCGCCCCCCACCCATCACCACCTGAGTTCTCAGGAGCACACCACTGGGAAGATTCTAGAGGGAGCCTTTTCGAGAGAACAGATACCTCGGGCCTGTGTCCTCTCAGGGACAGGGGTGACCTCAGGGACTTCTGTTGAGCTCCCAGACACTGGGAGCAGGGAATGCACCCCAGGCCTTCAAGCCTGGTGCGGCGCTGAGGGTAAAGCGCCACCTTTCGGGCAAGACGGGGAGCCTTCTCAGGAGGGGCTCTGAGGCCGTGGGCGAGGGAAGCTGGGCGGATGCAGACGGAGCACATCCTAGGCACAATGAGGACTCAAACTTCCCACTGCCTGTCTCCAAGAGAGGACGCCTTTGTAGGCTCCCTCCCCAAGCCCTGTACCTGTGCCAGACGCAGGGACAATTGAGGGCCAGACATCCCTTTGCTCCTCCTTTGAGGCCCAGACTGAGAATACTTCCTCTCTGAAGCTACCTTGACCTCTGTCCTGACCCCTCTGGACCCGTGCCCCTTCCTCTGTGCCCGTGGTGTGGTGTTCTGCACACAGGAGGTGATGCCTAAGGGTCATCCTAGGATGCAAATCTGGTCACACAGCCTCTCGGTTTTGAACCTCCCTGAGCTCCCTCCCATTTACTTCTGTTGAGCTGTTCGAACTCCGTCTGACATTTCACGCTTGGCAGGATCTGGCTCTACCAGCCTCCCCACCTCGTTTCTCTTCGCTGTCCTCTCTCAAGCACCCCACCCGAAGTCTAGCCTCGGCCTTGCTTTGTGCTTTCTGAACTGTGGTTACCCTGATTGCCATGTCCTTTTAGCTAGCCAACTTGTCCTTGTCCTCAAAGACTCTGCTGAAAAATCCCCCCTAACCCCCCCCCCAAGAAGGCTTCTCTGACTGCAGAGGCAGGGTCAGCACCTCCTCTGGGGTCCCCCAGCCTTATGCTCCCCTCAGGGCACCCCATTCCTCCATTGTAATAACTAGACTTTGGGCCTCTGAACACAGAGCCTGGCACTGAGGAGGGGCACTGTGTGGGCGCCTGAGGGCATCCTGGGGAGGCATCCAGCAGACAATTGGCCATGTGGCCCAACAAGTGTGGCCCAACAGACAGATTTGGGACTGTCACTGGCATGAATCCAGTGGCTGCGCTGGCACAGGGCCCTGCATGGTGCCGCCGTGGGAAGATGTTAGAGTCCTAAGGAGGACCGTCCTCCCAGCGATGAGCCAGCCTCTCCTCCAAGCTGGCCAGGCAGCCGTGAAAGCAGTGTGACCCTTTGGACCAGAAGCCAATCTCGGACAGAACCTCTGATTTGAACCTCACTGACTCCTCCAGCTGCCCCTCAGGATTCCACAGCCCCTAACGAGGCTCTCCACGTCCCCCAGCCCATTCCCCACATGGCAGTCCGAGAGAACATGCAGATCTGACTGTGATAGCCCCAGCCTCAAACACACCACGGCTCCCCAGTGCCTCAGGGCAGTCTTCTGGCCTGATTCCCATGGTCAGCTGACCTTTTCAACCTCATCCCAGCACCCACACCGCATCCCCAGTACTTTACTTGAGCAGAGTAAACCGTGGGCAGGTCCTCAGTCTGTTCCCCCTTAGCCTCTGCCTCTGCCTGGAGCCCTCCCTCCATGCACCCCTGGCCCCAGGTCCTCTACAAATGATCCTGCTTTCTCAAGAGAGGACTGACTTCTCCATCTCAGTCCTCCTGCTGCACCCCTCGCCATCTGTCCTGGACCACGAGACACCGTAGGCACCCCTCTGTCCACCTCTATCGTCCCCACTAGGCTGTGGACTCGGCCACGGTGCTCTCCTTGATGCCTCTCCATGCCTGAGGCCTGGCACAACGTATAGTTGTCCCCTCTTATCCACGGGGATGCATTCCAAGACCCCAGTGGATGCCCCAAACCACAAATAGTACCAAACAACATGTACAACGGATGGAGAAGAACAGTGTGAGTTTTCAGCACACACTCCGGACGATGTGTAATTTAAAACCTATGAATTGTTTATTCTGGATTTTCCCGTTTAATATTTTCGGACCATGGTTACTGCAAGCCTTGGAAAGCAAAATGGAGGAAAGTGGGGGACTATGTAAATGTCTGTTGAAAGAATGAGAGAATGCACTTATTTTTACAGACAAGGGATTTGAGGCTCAGAAGAGCAGTGATGGTGGCTCAAACCCACCGTGGAGTACAGACACAGCACTTGGAGTTCCTAAAAGGGTGTAGCCTAGTTTCCAGCCTCTGGGGTCTGCCTGTTCGTCACCCTACGCCAGTCAGTCCCTGTAGGAAGCAACAGTCCCTGCAGGGGCCACCTCTCCAGGAGCCAGGGAGGGGGATGGCCACTGGATAAGTCTTTGGGGGACTTTTGGGGCTGCTTCCTGAGGACCAGGTCACTCAAGACAGCTGCTCTGCAGAGCCGAGAGCTGCTGGACAGGCCCTAGGCTAGCCTCTGGGCTCCTCTCTGCCTCCCAAGCAAGGTGGGACCCAGGGCGGGGCGGGCAGCACTGGGAGGGTGGGGCATGAGCAGGGAGACAAGGGGAGAGGCAGGTCTGATTTATGAGCAAGCAGTGATGGGACCACTTGGCAAGGTGGGCACGCACGACAGACCCTTGGAGATAAGAGCCCACAAGTATGTGAGCGATGTAAACAGCGGGGGGTGGACACCCCAACTCCCCAGTACCAGCCGGAGACATCGAGACCAGGGCAGGACAAGGCAGCCATCTCAAACAGAAAGAAGCATCAGGACCTTCCCTGGCTGGGCTGGGCTCTGCCCACCAGCAGATCTGGACCCCTCTGTCTTCCCCACATTGCCACCTCCTCACCACTGCTCACACTATCCCTTCCGCGGAGATCTTACCTCATCGCTGAACCCTGCCCCACTTGGCATTCTCTCCCAAGGCAAACCTGCTCCAGAATTTTTCCTGAATTCCTCCGTCTCTCCTTCATCACTGGCTGCCTGGTCAAGTCAGTTCGTGGATCAGCATGGCCCTTCTCAAGCTCAGCCTTCTAGACCTCCCAGACTCCGCTGAGGGGGTGCTTACCACCTTGGGGACTTTGCACACGTGCTGGCTTAGCTCTAAACTCCTTCTCCACTCTGATCTACTGGCAAACTCTTACTCAACCCTCAAAACCCATCTCATAGTTTCCTTCCTCCAGAGTCATTCCTGCCTCTCTAATGGATGCCCTCAGCTCCCACGACCCCCACCCCAGCCCAGCCTTCTCAGTTTCAGTACTCAGCACTCTTTTCAGCCTTTGATGGGGGGCTCCCTAGGACAAAGGCCTCATGGGTGCCCTCTCTGTGCTCCTGACTTCCACCTGTGGCTCTTGAGGATTCAGGTTCTTCCAGGTCTAGACTGGAGGCTCCCTCCTTTTGTGAAGATGCCAAAAGATCAGGCCTCCAGCATAATTCGCACCAAACCCAGTCCTGGGCCGAGAGACAAAAGGTGTTCTGGACATTGCCCTTTACCATGATCACGGTGGCCATGTGAAGGGGCTGACTAGGCCCAATTAAGGAGGAGAGAACTGAGGCTGAGGGCCTGGAGAACATATCTACCCAAGCTGTACTCCAACAGTGGCAGAGCCCAAGCTAGTTGACTTAAATGACCTGATGTCTAACGTAGGTTGAAGACACGCCCACTTTAAATACAGTGCAGGGCACATACCAGCTGGTGTCTGGGCAGGACACAGGAGCAGGGGAAACGGTGGTGTGTGCAAGGGCTGCCTGCTCAGGGTAAGAACACGTGTGGGCCAGGCCAGGCCATGTCCATGTGGGGCAGAGATAGGTACGAGCTGAGTGCCCAGGGCAGGAAACAGAAGAAGCAGGGCATCAGCCGAGTGCACAGGGCTGGTGTCTGCTGACTGCCTGCGAGGGCAGGAACACAGCTGTATGCCCATGGCACAGCCACCTGGTAGTGCATCCAGCAGACACCCTTGGCTGTGGGCACAGCCCAGGGACCCATGTCTGCAGACAGGACTGATCGTGCCAAAGCAGAGCCCCCGCCCCTGCAGACAGCCTCGACCCCTCCTCACTGCCCTCCCACAGGAATGCATGACTTTGGATGAAGACTGTGTCATCCAAGAAACATTCCATGTTTTCCTTGGTGCATGCTCTGGGAACGTGGCGAGAACGGCTGTCCACCCTGCCGTCCACATACTTGGGCAGCTGCCGGAATTCCGCTGGGCTGCCCAGGCCAACCATGTCCTCAGTCTAGAAGGGCCTGGCCCCTGGGAAGGGCCCCGCCCCACCACTCCACCACCTGCCTGGGAACTCAGGCGGCCTATTCTGGGGCTGGGGTCTTGCTGGCTGGGGGAGGGTAGTTTTCAGAGAACAGAAGTCACCTACCCTCCACCCAGGCCCAGGCCCAGGCCTTGCTGATCAAGCACTGTCTTTGAGTCTGGGAGACAGAGACCTGGATGCCAGTTCCCCTAGAGGCCACACCCATGTGATGTGGGGCAAGCCACACCTCTCTCTGAGCCTCACTCTTACCCTCCATACAGTGGGCTACCCTAAGGCCTTCCCAATTCTGAGGGATCTGCAGAAACTTTGGGTCTTGGCCGGGGCAGCTCACACCAACAGGATAGAAAGGGGCCCTCAGGTGTCCCCACGCCCATAACCCACAAAGGCAGGGACACATCAGCCTTTGTTCCTGATGGCGTCTTAAGAGTCTCTCCTTCCGCCCTCTTTGAGCACAGAAGCTAAGGTGCATCTGGACCCTGCCTCGGACGCCTGCTCTGATCACTCACCATCTCCTTCCTCTTAGTCTCTCTTACCTGTCCCTGCCCTTGTGCTGCAGGTGGCAAAGCAAGGTGAGGCGGTGGGGGCTGCTGTCTATATTTCTTCATCTCTAGTGGGGAACCCAGCACAGCACAGCCCTCAGGGGGCTCTGAAACAGTGTTGTGATGGGCGTGTGCTCCTGGGGGGGTGAGGGAGGCAGGAGAGTCGGTGGCTCACAGTTCTGCAGCAGCTAGCCCTTCCCTCCCTTCAAAAAGGGAGCAGGTCTGGCCAAGGCAGCAGGTCTAGGTGTCACTGGACCCAGGTGAGGTTGGCTGACACCAAGCACCCACCTGCCAGTCCTGTACAAGCCAGTGATGGAGTCGCAGAGGGGGCAGCCTCAGAGGTGCAGCTGGGCCCCGCCCCAGACCTAGGCCCTAGGCCCAGTGGTGGATAGACCTTAAGGGTTTTCACGTTTCCTTGAATATTTTGGGGCTGGAACCTGGGGCAGGAGCTGAGGCCACACTGAACAGCAGACCGGGGTGGTCCTGGTCCTCAGGCTCACGGGGAACCCAGGTCCAAAGGGTGGTAGAGCCCAAACAGCTTCTTTCACAAATGAGGAGACTAAGACCCATTGAGGGGAGGAGCTTTCCCAGGGCCCACAGTGCCCGGGCACAGAGCCCCGATGGAAGCCCAAGGCACCTGCCCTTGGCCTGCGACTGAGCAGCTTCTGAGGTGGCAGCTCTGAGGAGGCCTGTCCTGGGGTCCGGAGACCCTGCTGAAATGGGCCTCTCCGTACCCACAGGGCCTGCTCCTCCCTCTCTGGGCTCAGGCCACTGGACACAGGTGTGTGTGGGTGAGGCATGACGAGGCTATGCCCTCTGACTGGTGTTCTAATATGGGAGGTTCTGGGACTATAAATCTACCAGAGAATGACCTCTCGGGGCCGAGTGCCAGCTCCCAGGCTCAGGGCCTTAGCTGGGACCCCAGAGCCAAGAACCAGGCCAGGGTGGGCAGGGCCCTGGTCAGTCCTTGGATCCCTTGACCTGCCAGGCCCACCCTCCCCGTCTGCCCCTGTCCAGTCGGCGTTTGCCTTGGCCTGCCTCTCACCCAGCCCCGTGGAGACCCAAGCGCCTGGATTCGGTCACATCCGGCCCAGCCGTCTAAACAGGCCTTGGGGCCTAGAGCTTGCTGAGCCCAAGGGGTGCCCAAAATAACATCTGACTCAGCGTCCCTATGACACCCCCACCCGCCTGGGCCACAGGGAGGGGCCTAGAGGCAGCCCAGACAGGGGACTGGGCCAGGTCAGATGGCCACCTGCTCCAGTGAGGCCCTGCCAGCAACGGGCCCAGCCCAGAGGGCAGTAAGGCTATCAGGGTCAAGAGAGCAAGTCTGGGAGCAGAGGGAAGAGGGGGCCTTGCCCTGGGGTTCCTGAGGGAGACAGAGGTGTCTGCAGGTGGTGGCAGTGCCGTGTGGTCAATGTCATAGCAGAGGGACAAGTGGGGCTGGGGGAGAAGGAGGAAGCCTGAGACCCAGCCTAGGGTCAGAGAACACTCCCCGAGGCCAGCAAGTCTGGGAGGATGGGTTGGATCTGGACAGGACAGGGACCAAGGAACCTCACTCCAGACAGGGGAGTAAATGGGCAGAGGCCAGGAACACGGGTCTCATACCTCTACCCCTCCGCGGCAGATACTGACAGCCCAGGACAGCTCCTGCTCCAGCCCCTAACAGCAACCCCCCCCTCACCCCTCACACCATGGCTCAGGGCCCGGCCTAGGAACAGGGACAGGAGGGAGGCCACTGTCATCCAGGGTTTAGTCTGGAGTGGGGTCAGGGCTTGGCCTGTGGTGGGGGAGGGGTGCTCAGAGTTGTGACTTGGGCCTATAGGAGGCAGGGGCAGGGGGCATGTGGCCTTATCTCCGTGAATGTGGTCTCTCATCAATCCTGCCCAGGGGGTGCGGTGTTCCCACGTCCCTGGGTGAGTGGCTGGTGTCAGTCCCTTTGTTTCACGGCCCTTGGTTGCTGTGAGGTCATCCTGCCCCTCTTCTCCAGGCTGGGCCAGGAGGCGGACACCTGAGTCCCCTCAGGCCTGTGGCTTAATCCCCCAGCTTTCCTGAGAACAGCTCTGCTGTTCTTGGCCAAGGGCCTCCACTGAGCCTGGCACGGCCCTGGCTTGGCCCTCACCAGCGAGTCAGGGCTTGGCAGGGGCCCAGCCAGGGCGTTCGACATGAAAAAAGCACAGAACATGGGTCCCGGGCGGGCAGCAGGGGCTCTGGTCAGAGGCTTTACGGCAGGATTAGGTGTCACCTCCCGGGCCCCTCCAGTCCAGTGGAGGCCCCAGCAGCCTTCTCCCGGCTTACTTGGTCCAGAAAACATTCAGACCCTGCTCTTCACGCCTCTAAAACAAATGAGGGCTTCCCCAGGGGAAAATGGAAGATTGAGGGCAAAACCCTGGTCCTCCCTGCATAATGGGTCTTGATTGCATCTTTCCATGTCCCCAGCTCAGTGCCAAGCTCTGGGTGGGGCACAGAGATACATTTCCTAAGGAGCCCTGAGGCGTCTGCACACCTCCTCACTGCCCCGCTTTCTTGGTATGACCCTGAGCCAGTGGCCTCAGTGGGCCACAGGGAGGGCTGTAGCTGACAGTTGTTGGGCAGCTACCCTGAGCCCAACATGTGGAATGTGCTCCTTAACTCCCCCGACACCTCTCTCTCAGAAAGGGGGGCCTAAAGCTCAGGGAGGGTAACTGCCCAAGGTCAAAGAGCTCCAAGTGGGACAATAGGAACTTGAACCTCAGATGGTGAGCCCAGAACCTGGTGGTAGCAAAGGGGAAGAGAGAGAGAGACAGAGGCTTGATACATGTTTGTGTCTATGTGTATTGTCCATGTCTGTGTTTGCATGTATGTGTGTGTCCTTTAGTGAGTGTGTGTCCGTGTCTATTTGTGTGTCTGTGTCTGTGTGTGTGAGTCTGTGTCTGTGTGTGTCTGTGTCTGCTTGTATGTCTGTGTGTGTGTCTGTGTCTGTGTGTCTCTGTGTGTGTCTGTGTCTGCTTATGTGTCTGTGTGTGTCTCTGTGTATGTCTGTGTCTGTGTGTGTCTGTGTCTGTGTGTGTGTGTCTATGTGTGTCTCTGTGTGTCTGTGTGCATCTGTGTGTGTCTCTGTGTGTGTCTGTGTGTGTCTGTGTGTATCTGTGTCTGTGTGTGTATCTGTGTCTGTCTGTGTGTCTGTGTCTGTTTGTGTGTCTGTGTGTCTCTGTGTGTATCTGTGTGTGTGTGTGTCTGTTTGTGTGTCTGTGTGTCTCTGTGTGTATCTTTGTCTGTGTGTGTCTGTGTGTCTGTGTGTGTGTGTGTGTGTGTAGCAGGAAGGGGCATGGAGACAGGCCTGAGCATGTGGAGCAGCCCCTGAGCTGTCCCCTTTTAGAAATCCCAGAGCCCCCTAGTCCGTTTCATCAGCAATTAGGGTTTTCACATCCTTTGTTTACAGACCTCATTTGTGACCCTCTTTCCTGAAAATTACTTGGAGAGAAACATTTCAATTATGAAACCCCAGGTATCTACCAAGTTCTCTGTGTGTTTAAATTGAATAATAACCCCACTCAGGGGCTGGGCTGGAGGTGGGATGAGCAACAGCAAGCTCAGCAGATGGCAAATGACCATCAGCTGAGACCCCCGATTCACTCATTATATAAGTTGAATACTGGCATCAAGGAAGTCCTGTGGAACTGGGGATAGACCAGAGTAGGCTCCTTTCCCCATTGTGCCTCTGTGCCCAGTGCTGAGATAGACGGTGACTGAAATGCAATGGGTGCTCAGGCAATATTTGCTGAACAAATGAATGAGCGCCTCTGCTGAATGGATAACACAAGCTTCTAACCCACCTCAATTAATTAATAGCTGAGTGCCCTTAAATGAGTCATTTAAACTCTACTTTGGATTAATGCTAATGAGGGACCTAGACTAGATCAGAAGCTTCAAAGACACAACATGCAGGCACAACGCCCACCTCACTCCCAGGCAGACATTACCAAGCACCTGCTGTACCTGGAGGTCCTCAGACTCCTTTCTCATACCACTCTGGGCAGCCATTGCTAGTCGAATGTGGTGGTGAAAGAACTTGTTTGCCATCCTGGGAGAGGACGAGACCCTGCAGTCCATAAATCTATGAACAAATGGAAGTGAGGAGTCGGGAGGGATGGAGTGAGGGGGCTCCTTGGAGATTCCTTGTCCCAGTCTGAGGACCCTCTGAGTTGTATGAATGGAACAGCTGGTCCTAAACAGGTGGGAAAAGAAGTACATACAGAGAGGGGATGGGGACCCCAATTGTTGTCTGAATCCTGACAGATTGGAACCAGCACAGCCTGAAAACCACAGGTAGCTCGGAGCTTTAACTAATTCTGGGGCTGGGAGGAAGGGCTAGGGCCAATGAAAGAGTCAGTTCCCCACCAAGCTTGGGGTGGGATTGGATGGCAGGCTGAAGCCTGGCTCTGCTGAGATGGAAAGTCCTCTTGCATCGCCCAGCCTGCGTGACTCAGTGGTTGAGCACCGATCTATGAACCAGGAGGTCACGGTTCAATTTCCAGTCAGGGAACATGCCCTGGTTGTGGGCTCACTCCCCGGTAGGGGGCGTGTAGGAGGTAGCCGATCAATGATTCTCTCTCATCATTGATGTTTCTATCTCTCTCTCCCTCTCCCTTCCTCTCTGAACTCAATAAAAATACATTTTTAAAAAATAATAAAGTGCTCTTGTATCAAGATCAGAAACTTAAAAGTGAAAGGTAAAACTACAAAGCTTCTAGAAGGATGTCTACCTAACCTTTTAGTAGACAAAGATGTCTTAAATAGGACAGAAAAAAACAACAAACACTAACCACTAGAGAAAAGATTGACAAATTTGACTTTATTTATTAAAATCAAGGATTTCTGTTCATCAAAAGACAACATTAAAAGAAAGGCAAACCACAGAGCAAAAGATCTTTTTAATATATATACCTAACCACAAAATTGTATCAGCATAAAAAAAAAAGAACTGCGACAGCCCTAGCTGATTTGGTTCAGTGGATAGAGCATCAGCCTGCGGACTGAAGGGTCCTGGGTTTAATTCTGGTCAAGGGCACATGCCTGGGTTGTTGGCTCGATCCCCAGGAGGGGGTGTGCAGGAGACAGCCGATCAATGATTCTCTTTCATCATTGATGTTTCTATCTCTCTCTCCCTCACCTTTCCATTCGGAAATCAATAAAAACATATTTGGGGGAAAAATAATTGCTACAAAACAATAGGAAAATATTAAACAACCAAATTTTCAACTGTGGACAGAAGACTTGAATAGGCACTTCACAAAGACACTCAAAGGCCCAAGAGGCATAGGAAAAGCTGTTCACCATCATTATTCATCAAGGAAATGTAAGTCAAAACAAAATGAGGAGCCCCGATATACCCACCAGAATGGCTAAAATTTAAAAACTGGCAGTTCTAACTGTCAACAGGATGTGGAGCAACTGGGATGCTCATCCACTGCTGGTGGGGATGTAAAATGGTGCAACCACTTTAGAAACTGTCTGGAAGTTTCTCTAAAGGTTAAACACATACTTATCATAAAAGGCAGCAATTCCACTCCTGGCTCTATACCCATGAGCAGTGGTTCTCAACCTGTTGATCGCAACCCCTTTGGTGGTCGAACGATCCTTTCACAGGGGTCGCCTAAATACATCCTGCATATCAGATATTTACATTACAATCCATAACAGCAGCAACATTACAGTTATGAAGTAGCAACGAAAATAATTTTATGGTTGGGTCACAACATGAAGAACTGTATTAAAAGGTTGAGGCATTAGGAATATTGAGAACCACTGCCCATGAGAAATGAGATTATATGTCCACAAGAAGAACTATTCCTAGTAGCATCACTCATAAGAACAACAAGAAAAAGAAACAACCCAAATGTGCATTAACATTAGAATGGGCAAGTAAATTGTGGCACTTCTAAGATGGAATATTACACAGCAATGAAAAAGAATGAACACACAACATAATTTCATTTCACAGACACAATATGAGTAAAAAAACAGACACGAAGAGTACATATATTGGGATTCCATTTATATGAAGTCTGTCTTAGTTTCCCAGTTCTACCATAACAAAGTATTACAAACTTGATGTTCAAATAAAAGAGATTTATTTTCTTCCAGTTCTGGAAGCCAGAGTCCAAGACCAAGGTGTTGGAAAGGCTGTGCTCCTTCTGAAGGCTCTTCAGGAGAAACCTTCTATGCCTCTTTCTAGCTTTTGGTGGTTAATGGTCATCGTTGGTGTTCCTTGGCTGATAGGTGGTTCACTCCCATCCCTGCCTTCATCCTCACCTGGCCATCTTCTCCCTGTGTGTCTCTGTGTCCCTGGGTCTTCACTTGGCCTTCTGATAATGACACCATTCATGGGATTTCAGACCCACTTTAAGCCAATATGATGCCATCTTATTTGGATTATATCTTCAGAGACTCTATTTCCAGATACGGCCACATTCACAGGTACTCACAGGACCTGAACATATGTCTTGGAAGACACAATTTAACCCACGACAGAGTTCAAGAATAAGCAACACTAACCTGTGGTGAGAGACAGCAGCTGAGTGGTCATCTCCAGCAGGTACTGACGGGGAGGGGGCACAGAGGAGCCGGCGGGGCTGGAAGTGTTCCGTGTGTTGCTGTGGGTGTGATGCTACGGGTCACAGACTTGTAAGACTCAAACTACACACCTAAGCTCTGTGCACTTCACTCGTGTGTGTTATTCTTACTTTAAAATGCTCTTGTGGAGTTGAGTTCGCTGTTTGGTACGCAGACTTCACTGTGCAAATCAATGACAACACACTCACACACACACACACCACATACCCCAGATTGAAACAGAGACACACACACACAGACCCACTTGCCCTCACCGACACCCCCCTCACCAACACCTCCCCACAGCTTCAGTCTCCTCGTCTCCTTCTCTGTGATCAGCAGGGGTCGGAAGGAGGGCCATCCAGGCTGCCTAGTGATTTCGATTGTGGAGTGTGAGGCACGAAGGATGCGTCTCCCCCAGAGTTGAAAGCTAAAACCCATGTGGGGAATATGGAGACCACCCCTCAGTCCCACTTCCTCCTCTGGGGCCTGGAATGAGAGTGAGGGCAGCTGGGTCTGCTTAGAGTAAACAGCGGGATGCAAACCCCAGGGACAGAGAGCCCCAGGCCTGCAGCACTGGATCCCGAGAGGCAGAGGAAGATGCCCGCAGGAACACGGAGACAGTGGAGGGAGAAAGAGACACAGAGAAAGACGGAGAGAAGGGGACAGAGAGCAGGGAACATCTATCCAGTCACTTTCTTCCTACCCCCCAGGTGTGCTCTTCTGGGCGGGCCATGGTGGTGCTGGGAACACAGAGGCGCTGAGACAGCACCAGCCCCCAAGGAGCTCCTGGAAGTAGGAGACAGGCCCCAGCTATCCAGAAGGAGGGAGCCTGGCTTGGGGCAGGTCTGTCTCCTCCTCTTTCAAGGGAGTTTGTGTCTCATTTGCTCCCAAGCCCCCTCAAGAATCCAGAGATAGAACAGAGCCCAGAGAACAGAGATGATGGGCCAACCAGAGCGGGCCATGGGCTCAGTGCGGGGAGGACCCCCAGTGCAGTGGCCCAGCTCCAGGAGATGTGCCTCGGTGCTCTCTGAACCCCCACTTTTCTTCCTCCCAGGCCTGCTCTGTCCGAGGATTGGGGCTAGGCAGGTGCTGGACTTCGGATAAGATTCAAATCATGAAAAGGAGACATAGGTACTACTATTTGTAATACTTTAAACAATAAAATAAAATTTTTAAAAGATGATTCAAATCCTGACTCTGCTGCTGCTGGCTGAGGGACCTTGGGTACCTCATTTAACTTCTCTGGGCCTCAGTTTACTCTTTGAAAAACAGGAGAAGAATGTCTTAAAATATAGGTTTTATTATACAGGAATGGGGAAGCCAACTGATCAGGAGACAACTGCCATTGGAAAGACAGCTTGTTACGCACAGCTCCCGAGCGAAGGTGGTAGCCACGCCACAACAGGCCCCACAGGGAAGCACAAGGATCGGTCAGGAGGCAGAGGGAGGGGAAACACAGGCAAGAGCCTTTGTTGTTGCTTCAGTGGGAAGGACTGGGCGAGGCAGGGAAAGCATATTTCGGATTGGCTAGTTGGGATAATTCAAACCCAGCAGGCTCTTTGGCACAGGGGCTGTCTGATACCTGGCTGTGGGGTGATTCGGGCAAGTGGGGAGATTAGGGCAAGTGGGGAGAGGCCCTGAGTGTGAGATCCCATAAAGGAGGTGGTTTGGGTGTGGACTCTGGGGTGGTTGGTTTATGTATGAAAGGCATGCTCCCGGGCAAGCTGTCTGCTTTCTCCAGGGATTAGCTAGGCCTTGGGAGAGGCAGTCCCTCCAGAGTTAGCAAGACCCCAAGACATCAAGTCATCAAAACCACAGAATAAAAAGATATGATTGATACAGGGGAATAAAAGCACTTCTGCATTTGTTTAAAGATTAAACCTGTTATTTTCATGGAAGCCCCCAGGATGGTGAGCAGGTGGCAGGAGCACAGTACAATCCGGACTCCAAAGCCACATCTCACCTCCCCTGAGAAGCCTTCCCAGACTGACCCCACCTGGCACCTCTTCTGCTTGCGGCCCCCGTCGGGCTTTCTTCCCCTACACCAGTGAAGTCTCACACACCTGTTTCTGGGGGGCCAGGGGTCTCACCAGTGTGAGCTGATAGGGAGAGAGTGGGCAGCTCAGTGTGAGTCAAAGAGTATTTTCAAAGAAATAGAAGAGAAGTCAGACACCTGCTCGGATACTCAGACCACCTGGTAACAGAGTGCGACCAGGAAAGACCCCTGGAAGGTCAGTGCGGAGGAGGAGCCTTCGCTTCCATATGAGACATTGCCTTTGTGTCACGAAGTGCACTCACCTCCTGAAGCCCACCCCCCACCCCCGTAATCAGAACCAGAGAGGGGCTCCTTTCCGCCGAGCAATGAGCATGTTGGTGGTCAGGAAAGAGCCCAGAGAATCTGGAGGGCTTACCTCCAGCTTGCTCCCTCTCCGAGGCCCCCACCAGCCCTTTGTTATGGACTGATCGGTGTCACACCCTTAAAAATCCATACGATGAGGCTCTGAGCCTCAGTACCTCAGAAGGTGACTATATTTGGAACGAGGGCCTTAAAGAGGTGATTAAGTTAAAACAAGGATCTCTGGTTGGGCCCTGAATTAATATGACGGGTGTCCTCAGGAGAAGAGGAGATTAGGACAGAGACACAAAAAGGAAAAACCACATGAGGACACAGGGAGAAGGCGGCCATCTGCAAGGCAAGGAGAGAGGCCTCAGGCGAAACAGGCCTTGCTCTCAAACTTGCTGCCTCGGGGAAACCTGAGACAGTAAATTCCTGCTATTTACATCACCCCATCCACGGAACTCTGTTATGGCAGCCTGAGAAAGCCAGTGCTCTCCAGAAAACTCTGGTGGCTCCATCTTCTTTCCAGAAGTGGCAGCTGTGGTTGGGGACACAGGTGACCTTCCTGCGGAGGAGTCTGATGGCCAGGTTTAGGCCGGTGGTTCTCACGGGTGAGTGTGCGTCAGCATCCCCCAGTGGGCGTGGACACTGTCTCACCCCAGAGTTTCTGAGCCAGAGGATCTGGGTGGGCCTGAGAGTCTGCATTTCTAGTAAGTTTGCCTCACGTGGAGCTGATGCTGAGGGTCCCGGGACCATACTGTGAGAACCAACGATTACGATGCTCGTTAAATTCTGAGACCCACTGGCCCACCAGCCCGATCCCCCGGTGGAGGGTCACTTGTAGAGACGGGCCGCCCAGCCCAGTGTTTTTCAAGCTCTGCTAGGCATGGGAAACTCCTGGGAAGCTGCAGATCTACTAACTTCTGGACCTGCCCCAGAGATTTTGGTCTGGGGCCCAGCCTGAGAAGTGGAACTGAGGTAGTGGAACCCCAGGGGTTCTAGAGCATGGCCAGGGGTCAGAACCACTGCTCCAATCTGTACCCCCACTGTTCCGAGGTAGCTCCAGGCCCAGAGAATGGGAGAAGTTGCCCAGATTCACATGGCAATTGGGGCAGAGCAGGGAATGGAACCCCAGGCTGCAGAGGACCCTGACTTCCCAGCAGCCTCTCCTCTGTCCTCGGGTTTCTGAGGAGCATGCCCTGAAATCCCTGATCTCCCCAAGATGTCCTCTCAGGAGCCCTGGGGAGTCTGAAGGGCTTTGGGGCTCGGGGCAGGCAACGCACCTCTCCAGAACAATGGCAACCAGAGCCTGGATGCCTGCACCCCCGTTCTTATCAGCTTGGCAGAAGCACGACCCTGTGGCCAAGCCAAGGCAGGGGTCAGGGAATCCCACAGCAAAGGAGTCTCCCTTTCCCTGGTTCACGTGTTCACTTGTAATGGACTCAGCCACACGGCGGGTGCCTGCTGCAGGGCAGGCCTCCTTCCCACGAGCAGGCAGCAGCCCCATGGGAAGGTGAAAACCAGCTCATGACGAGTTCTGTGACGTGCAGAAAGAAAAGCTCATCATAATCCCGTGCTCGCAGGCAAATGCATGCAGCTCAGACAGAAGATTCAAGACACAAGGCTAAGTTGGTCACATGTATTACGCTTGCATCTATTTCATTCTGCTCCCTTGTTTTTAAATGCTGTTCCGTACCCACTACATCAATTTTGCACCCCACCAATGGACCATATCCCACAATATGAATACTGCTTGGGGCATGTGGAAGGCTGAGCAGGAAGAGCCCACATCCTCCCAGAGTCAGTTGCTGGTGGGCTTTAGGCAGGAGACAGCCGGGATCCGTGCTTTCAGGAGCTTGAACAGGAGCAGGCAGCCTGTGGGTGGCCTGAAGACCAAGGCCAGCTTCAGGCAGAGCTGCTTCAGCCTTCCTCCTTTTGCAAACACGACCCGGACACATCTCCCTTTGAGAGAAGAGAACAGGATTCAGCTCTGGCATCGTCTCCTCCAGGAAGCCTTCCTGACTGCCTCCTCTTGCCCAGAACACTGCAGGTGCCAGTGTCCTGTCTGTACCCCCTCTTCCCAAGGCTCTTTTCCAAGCCAGACCAGGCAGCTCAGAAATGTGCAGAGTAGAATAAATGAGGGAGCAGATAACCCAGGCCCCGTGGGAGCCCCTGGCCCGGCCTCGCCTGCCTCCCACCCCGCATCCTGGCAGCTGCCCTGCCCGCCCGGTGGGACCCGCCCGGCGCCACAGGGATCAGGCCAGCTGAGGGTTCCGGGCATGGGTGGAGGGGTCTATCCAGGGCAGGGAGTGGCCAGACGTGGTGTAGGGATGGAGACCGGTTGAACCCTGGAGGAAGAGAGCTCCCTGCCCAGCAGTGTTCCCGGTTCAGGCTCTTGGAAGGGCTCCTGGGCACGGAGGCTGGGGGAGGTGAGGTGATAAGAGAGGGCAGGAGGTTGCATGGCTGCGAGCAAGGCAGGGGGGGCATGGGCCAGGGCGGGGGCAGGGGAGCACAGACAGCTCTGCCCATCAGGTCCCAGCCAGCACAGAAACCCTGGGGTGCCTGCTCTCCAGGTGTTCGTGCACCTGAAGCTGGGGCTCCTGCCCCATAGGAGGGCAGTGTGGTTGGCCCAATACCCCAAAACCCTCAGCTCCAGCCACAGTGTCTTGGGGTGACCTTGGGTCAGTGTGTGTATTTCTACAGGACTCTGTTTCCTCAGCCGGGGAAGCAGGGTGGTTTATTAAGTCCTGAATACCTGCGTGTATCCATTCTGCGTGTATCCTGCTCCTCCTATAGCTCACCTGGCTGCAAGCCAAAGCAGTCTGAAGCCTTTTTTCCTTGAGAGACTATCCTAAAGGGGCAGGAGGCTCAGGGGGAAGACGTCCCACCCTGGGGATGGGAGAATGCTCTGTGGTCCCGCCAGCGGATCTCTCCTTACAAGCGTCCGTGAGGCAGGCCAGGCTCCAGGCTCCAGGCTCCCTAGCCTCAAGCCCAGTCTCAGGGTACACAAAGGCACAGAGGCTCCAACAAGGGGGTCATCGAGGCCAGGGCCCTTCTGTCTCCAGACCCCACACTCTCGAGACGCCTGGGTTTTGGTCCGAGGTGGAGGCACAGCCCCAGGAAACTGGGATAGAATTTACTGCTGCCCGCCCATGTGACAGGGGCTCAGAGTGAAGATTAAATAGATCTAAAGGCGATACCAAGAGTGCTCTTTCTGGCGGCCAGAGTTTGTAGACAGGGCTCCTAACCCCGTGTTTATAAACTGGGATAATAATATCTGTGATCGCAAAGGGAGATGTGCTTTGTAAACTGTCAAGTGTCAAATGAGAGGCGTGTTCTGGCCTCCTCATCCCAAGTCCCCCTGGGGAGGGTGGTCCGAGCGCCCGGCTCACAATGTTCCCCCGAGACCGCAGCGGACAGCCCGAGAGGCGACGTGGGAACGGCACAGGGCAGAACGACCGGTCCAGGACACCCACCCCCCACCCTGGCTTGTACCCGCCAAGGACCCAGACTGACAAATGACTTAGACACGCAAACACCAGGGCCTGAGCAGAGGCAGTGACTGCACAGAGGTCGCTGGATCAGAGGCAGCTCAGGGCAGGGTAGCCCAGAGGGGTAGGGGGGCTGGTACTTGTGGGAGGGGCTTCCTCCCCCAGTCTTCGTGGTTTGCTTCAGTTGCCTGAGATGGTGCCATGGTCCTCATCCCACCTTTGAGCACTTTTTGTGAACCAGACGTTTAAGACATGAACCTTCAGTCTTGAAAAGCATGTGCAGAGCCCTGTCTCCACCAGAGGAAACCGGGGCGTCCCTGGGTTAATGACTCTTTGCGCCACCATTGTCAGGAATGACTCAGGTGACCTGACAATTTTATCAATCGGTGTCAATCCCGGTCACATACCCACCACGGGCACCCCATGCCCCTGCCCCACTCTGCTCCCAGCACCCTGGCCTGGGGTTTGCAGACGCAGCCTGTCCTGGAATCCTAGCCCCCATCCCAGCTGCTAACCCTTCTCCAGGTACAGCCCGTTCTCCCCTCGGGCCACGCCTGCATGAAGCGAGACTCAGGGGGCCCAGACCAGCTGTGTCCCATCTCTTTTCAGCTGCAGACCCTTTACCTCCAGTGAAGTCTGACACCTGTCCTGTTGCAGGTCCCTTCTGCTCCTGGCTTCTTACTGTCAGAGGGGTCCCGGCTGCTGCTGGGGAGACAGAGCTACGCAGGCCTTTCTCATTTTCTAGCCAAAGTGTTGGCTCTGGGCCCATGCTGCTTGGTACCCTTCAGTAGGCGGTACCCGCGCTGGCTCGGTCACCAGCGTGAGGGCAGGGCCTCTCCCCTGGGGCTGCCTGTCGTGGGTGCGCCCAGGTCTTTCCCTGCCAGCCCTCAAGGCCGTCCCTCCTGCCCTGGCTCTCTCCTTCATCCTCACACCCATCTCACCTGTGAACTTTGAGCAACAGACGCCACCATTTGGTTTTCCCTCCTCACTTGTCCTAAGTCAGGCTCATTCTCATGAGTCCCCTCATAGTTTCAACCTGTGCTGTCCACTCTGGTGGCCAGCAGCCACCTGTGCCTCCTGAGCACTTGAAACGCAGCTAGTCCCAACTGAGATGTGTTCTAAGGGAGCACAAAACGAATGAAAACATCTCATTAATGCTTTCCCTATTGATGACATGTTCAAGTGATAGTACTTTAGATGTATTGGATTAAATAGAACTTACTACTGAAATTAATTTTACGTATCTTTTGTGTCACATGACTACTAGACAGTTTTAAATCAGAGGATGAGAAGGTTCTGGCCATCTTCTGAATGTCTGCCGTTGGGTCTCAGGGATGAGGGCAAGTGATCGAACACATTCTTTTCTGTGGCAAACTTCGCCTAGGTCCACATGAGAAAGCCACCCTCCTCCCTCCCTCACACAGAGCTGCAAATGACTGACAGCAGACTTTCACCTTGGAGAGGGCACAGCAGGGTCCTGGGTCTGGCTGACTCCAAGCTTTTCCCAGACTAGCCACGCAGTCTGCGCTGATCTCTCTCTCTCTCTCTCTCTCTCTCTCTCTCTCTCTCTCTCTCTCTCTCTCTCTGGTTCAAGGTTTCATGCAGACAGAGCATCCTGCACCCAATGGATAAAAGGACCGTGTGTAAACAAGAGAAAAGACAAAATTTGCACCCCAGCATTCTGGCGGTGTCCCCATCTTCTGAAGAGCGCATCTTTGCCTGTTTTCGAACACTCTTGGATGACGGGGGAGACAGAAATGATTCCATCCTCTAGCTGGCTCTGCTGAAGGCCAGACCAGTAGGGAATAAGAGGTACCGAGTACCTATGGACCCTCACAGAGACCCAAGAGGCAAGGATGCTGAGGACACAGACCTGCAGAGAGGGAAGCTGAGACCAGGGAACGTCGGCAACAATGGTCCCGTGTCCAGCTTCTAGGACAAGCCTGGCAGCTGGGAGCAGCAGCATCAACCAGAAGGGAGGCTGGCTGGCCAGGGAGAAGGAGAGTGACAGAGAAGCTGAGCTGGGTAGGACAAAAGCCTCGAAGGCCATTCTCTGAAGTCCAGACTTTATCCGGAAGGCAACAGAGGGTTTCTGAGCAAAGCAATGGCATGCTCAGAACTGTGTGGAGGCTGGTGGCCCTGTTCTTCCTCAAGGGGTGAACCTGGAGGGGCTGAGGACAGAGATGGTCTGTCAGTGACTCACCTGGATGCCCCGTAGATGTGGCTTGTCAAGGGTAATGGTGAAGCCAGGCTTGCCCAGCATTTGGGGAGCCCTCTGTGGAAGTTCATGACCTTATTTAGTCCTTATAGCTACACAGGGAGGTGGCACAGGGCAGCTGGGGACTGCTGGCTTCCTTGGGTGTATGAGAGAGTGAATGGAGGAGAGTTGTTTGATGACTAACCCTGGTCCTTACATTATGTATGGAATGCACTGGGCTAAACTGCACTGGATAAGCCAGTTAGTGGGTTGGCTTCTGAACTGAGGCTCCCCTTTGGAGATGCACAGAGCCCTGTTGGATGTGAGTTCATGGGGCTGTTGCAGTGAGCATGGATGCTAAGAAGAAGGGGGAGCTCAGGTGCGGGGGGCAGGATACAGAGCCCTGGTCCTGCAGCGAGAGACCTGGCTCAGCAGCCTCAAGTCTATCCCTGCAAGCGCCCCTCCACACCTCTCCTGGATCCCCCCACTGCAAGCTCTCTCCAGCTGGCTCCAGCTTCTCTCCCGGTCCTGGAATTAATAAAGACTCTGAGCAGACTGCGGTTTGTAAGTCTGAAAGCCGGTTCCTGCCCACGTCATTGCCCTGAAAAGAGTGGGGCCCAGCTCCTCACCAGCACCCCATCCTTCCCACTCCTGGGAAGGGGCAGGCATACAGAGGCACCCTCTGGTCTCCCCACCAGCGGGCACATCCCAGCCCTGACCCTGACCCTGAGCAGCCCCTACCTCCCCAAGGACTGGCTTGGGCTCATACTCTCCATCAGTTACCCCCAAAGCACCCCCAAATAACACAGCCTGGAAGTAAGCACTGCGTATTTGCTGTGCACAGGCAGCCGCAAGACAAGTTTGCTGGCACATCCACCCCTTCAAACTCCTGGAGCACCACCACCTGAGAGCGGGAAGAGGCAGGGATGGCCCAGGGTCCCCAGGGGGCTCAATAGTTACTCTCCAGACAGGAGTGGTGCTTGCAGAGCCTGTGGTAGTGACCGTGGCGTTATTACCAGGACTAGCACCAGGTGAGTACAGAGCATTTGGGATGTAGCCAGCACAGGACAGACATGTATGACCACATTTTATTTATCCTTGCAATAACCCTCCTAGGTAGCCATGTTCATAACCATTTGACATGTGAGGAAACTGAGGCTCTATGAAGAGGTGACCCCGCTAGGAAGTACTAGAGCCAGATTTGAGGCCTAGGCCCCCCGGAGTCCAGCACCTGCCTCTGGCATCCCCATTCCGGGCCACCCCTGGTAGCCCTGCAGACCGCCGGGTGCTCCTGGCTGGAGGAGGGGTCGCTTCCCTCCTTCCCTGGAAGCTGTGGTGTGTCCTCCCCTCACTCTCCCCCTGGGCGAGGGCAGGTGGGGAGAAGCTCTCAGACTTTGTGATCTCGACTTTCCCCCTCCAGGCTGAGATGAGGGCACGTACCAGTGCCACTCTCCTACCCGCTGGCTCTCAAATGCCCCTCTACCCCCGTCTCCCCAGTCCCCAGGGTCCTTGTCTTGCCCAGTTACGCAGGAACAGTCCCAGTTCTGCTGGAAATGCTGGTCCCAGCTGTTTCAGCGCAGGGTCGCCCCCTCCTGGCCACCCAAGGAATGTCAGTCCTGGGTGTTCTGGGGCAGGAAGAGAACCAGCATTTGCAGCTCCTGTGTCTGGTCTGGGTACTCCAGTGCTTAGTGTTGGGACAGGTGGGGGCCAAGTGATAAAGGAGGGCTGGGCCACCTATCAGTCTTGGCGGGATCCCTATACCCCTGTGCACCCACAGGGCATTGTGGGGGTCCAAACAGACCTTTGCCAGGCACTTGGACCTGCACAAGCCTACATGTGGGACTGTGACCTTGATTCATGTAAAGGGGACCACTGTGGTGTGCCAGGGTCTCCCACATGTCCCCCAGATGCCTCAAGAAACAGCACCAACATGATCTTAACTCCCAGGCCATTCCCCGGGTGCAACCCCTCGGCCTCTGCAGACATGGATCAAAGACCTGCCAACCCCTCCCCTGCCCCCCAGCTTCAGGAAGGAGGTTGTGACCTTAGCCCCTGCAGAATGGGGCCGTGTAGTGAGTCAGGGTCCCCCTTCCAGCTCCCAGGTGCCCCAGGGGACAATGACAACATGATTTTACCTTCCAGGCCATTCTGCCTGTAGCAACCTCCACCTCTGTAGATACTGGCCCTGGCCCAGCCCCCAGGCTGGCCCAAAACCCCACTTCCCCAGATTTAAGCAGGGACTGTCTGTGGCCAGGTCTGGGGGTGTTGGGGAAGTCTGGAGGGCCAGGGTGGGGGCAGAGGCGCGGGACAGCTGGCCTGCGTCCCCACACTGGGCCCGGGGCCCAGCCGGAGGGGCGGGGGCCTGGCCACTCAGGACTTGGCTAGGACTGGATTTTTGGCCGGGCTGCAGGGCCCTCCCTCCTGCTTCCTCTCCCGAGGGCTGTCCTGGCAGAGGCCCCCCTCACACTTTCTGGCGGGAACAGGGCCAGCAGTGAGAGAACAGCCACAGAGGGAAAGCGGGAGAGAGATGGGGGAAAGTGTGTGTGTGTGTGTGTGTGTGTGTGTATGTGCGCGCGCACGCGTGAGCAACTATGTGTTTTAAGGAAAAAAGCCCACAGTCCAGTCCACTCAGACCCAGCCTGGGAGGATTGTGAGCCGGCCTTTCGTAATTGCCCCCCTCCCGGCGGCCCCCTCCCCCAGGCCTCCCCCTTCTCAGGCCCTCCTGCCCGCCCTCTCTCCCTCCCTTCTTCCCTTGCAGCCGAGGAGGCAGCAATTACGCTTTGGGGATAAAACGAGGCGCGGAGAGCAGGCTGGGGCATTTCTCTCTGAGATGGCGGGTCCGACAGCTACAGCCCTGTGGCCTGGAGTCCTCCTGCTCCTGCTGTCCATCACCCACCCCTCGCAGCCTGGAGGTAGGCCTCACCCTGCGCCCGGAGCCGCCGGCAGCCCTCCATCCTCCCAGCCAGGTGTCTGGGCTAATAGATGAGAGGGCGCCCTTCACCCCAGCATCCTCCAGGGCTTCCCCGCAGGAGCCCGGCAGTCCCTGGACCCTTGGAGCTGCCCTTCCCAGCACCCAGCCCATGCTGAGGGGAGCCTGTCACATAGATACCCCACGATTTGGATGGTCCCTGGAGTGTCCAGGTTCTGCTGTCCTGGGTGGATGGAGGGCCCCCTGCTCCGTCCCTCATGCTCTCCCAGTTGGGGGGGTGGGGGGTTGGACGCACGCTGCGGGGAGAGTGTTCCCCTTGGGTCTGCAGGCACCTGCAGTTTGCATACCTGTGGACCCAGCCCAGGGGCACACGTGCCCTGCAGGTAGGGGATCTGAGCTAGAGAGCAGCCAAAGTGACCTGTGTGGCTTCAGCAGGTTCCTCGTCTCCTGGGAAGTCAGGGAGCCCTCTGAGGAAGGTCAGGGGGAGTTGGTTATGGGGTTGTGGTTGGAAAGCTGCTAGTGTGGTCTGTCCCTGGTGAGAAGGACTGGGACTTCTGAGCGTGTGTGTGAAGTGTGTGTGTGCGTGTGCATGTGCGTGTGCGTGTGCGTGTGCATACACATGAACATATGAATGAGAGTTTCATGCTCTTGCACAAGTGGGCATGAGAGTGTATGCCAAATATGTCATCAAATAGTGGAGAAGTTTTCCAGGATAAATGTCTGTTCACAAGTCCATCCTTGGACAGGTGTATATGTGTGTGCATGTATTTGTGTGTTTTGGGGGAGGAAGGTTGTAGGGTGTGTGAAAGTGCCTGTTGGCATATGCAAAAGTCTGCCACCTGACAGGCTTATACACATGGGAGATCTGGTATCCAGGTGTGCGCATGGATGTGCATATGTGTGTGTGTGTGTATAACACAAGGAGGACAGGGAAGCTGGGTAAAGTGTCCATCTCCTGGCAGAGGGAGTATGGCCATGGCAGAGGCTGGAGTAGACCTCAGGGCAGTCCTGGACCACCTAGGGTGTGTCCTGCACCGGTCCCAAGGGTACCTCTGTGGAGCTGCTACACAGCCTGGGGGACCCTGGGAGTGACCTGCCTCAGTGCTCCTGGCTCTGGGAAAAGGGAAGTGAAGGTTCACAAGGCATTTGGCGGGGTGTGCTGGGTGGGGTAAGGTTCCTGTAAGAGTCCTCCTGGCCATGAGAACCAGACCTTCAGTGGGGACCAGCACGGGGGGTGCACAGGGTGGAGCAGGGCCAGGCAGGAGGGCTGGAGTGGGGGACGGGCAGGAGCAGCAGCTGTTTCCGTGAGATTGACTTTCTGGACCAGCACTGCTGGGAATAGGAGCTTCCTGCACAGAGGTCATCGGCTCCCGGACCTGAACGGGGCTGTGGGACGTGCGCACCATCAGGTGGAGCCCAGCGGGGGGAGCGAGACAGCCCAGAGGACCTGCCACCCAGCTGCCTGAGAGCGGCAGCTCTGGACCTGTCTGGGCCTCCCCGCTCCAAGGTGTGGCCCCTGGACACCTGCCTGCCTGCCCAGAGCTCCCGCCCAGAGCGAGGCAGCTAATCCCCACAGGATCACCTTAACCCTGAGAGTTACCAGTTACTGTCGTCCCTTTACCATCGGGGAACTTGAGGTTCAGACAGGCTGAGGCAGTCCCAGGGGCTATAGTACCAGCCAGCCCTCTGCCCTGGGCCAAAGGAGAGGGGGCAGGGGCCGGGGGCCAGGCAACACTTGGGGAAGATCAGGCCTGGGACTGAGCCCCCTAGGGTAGGCACACCCTAGGGCAGCATGCACCTTCTCCTTGTCCCCTCAGTGACACTGCGGAATGCTCAACTGGCCTTGTTCTTTCCTTGCAAACATAAATCACAGCTCTGTCCCAGGTGGTGGAGGACTGGGTCCAAATAAGGGCTGTGTGAATTGGTGAGGCATTCAGGGGCTTGTGCCCAGAGCCTACCACAATCTAGAGAGGTCAAGCAATAGGAAGGCTGGAGACACACACACACACACACACACACACACACACCGCACAGCCATCGGACTCTGGCTACGCTGGGGGAGCCCAGCTTCCCCCAACCCCAAGACAGTATCACCCCACTAGTTCCCCAGATCCAAAGAACCACGTTGTCAGTGGAGGCCAGAAAGAGAGGATCCCCAGGATGACTGTGCAATGGGAAGGGTTGTCTAGACCCAGTTAAGATGGGTCAAAAGCTGAGGACCAGCTGTTCCAGGCCCCAATACTATTTAAAGAGAGTGGGGGAGGGAGAAAAAGAAATCAGGCATCTCCCATCCCACAGAAATATCACTTTTTTTCTGATTCCAGGACTGAGGACAATTTGGAAGAGGGTTTTCTTCTTTTCATTTTTTTGGGGGGGAGGGGAATGGAGGGGGAGATGGGATGGTGATCTCAACCCCTGGCCACACATTGAAGTTACCCAGGAAACTAGGAATAATTCTGATGTGGGGGTCCCACCCGAGAATTCCTGATTCATTTGGTCTGTGGAGGGACCCTGACATGGAGGTTTTGTCAAGGGTGACTTTAGTGAGCCCCAGTGCGCCCAAGGACCTCTGGCTTAGGGGTTAATCCTGCTCTCTGTGTCCACTAAGGCCAAGGCAGGAGGGCAGACGTGCCCAGGGAGGGATAGAGTCACCCACTGGAGGACAGATTGTTTTTGAAAAGCCCTTAGCAGCCCTTCTCCATGCCAACAACAAACAGCTTCATGTGGTCTTATCTGCCTCCCAGGTTGGCCCTCTGGACTTGGGCTTGTCAAAGCCCCTACCGAGGACCGCTGGCTCACTGCTCGCTCCTAAATAACCTTCTCCCAGGTCTCTGAACTTGGAGCCCAGGGCCCAGAAAGAAGGCCCTGTGTGTGACAGGGTTCAGCTGTAGGTCCCCGGCCAGGCACTTCATTCCCCTGGCTCTTGGTTTCCCTGGTGGTGAAATGGGGAGAAACCTCCCTGCCCCACTATCTTCTAGGGCTGGTGGGAGGCTCCAGCAGTGAAACAACTGCCAAGAGGGTATCAAGTAAGAGGACCATGGAAATGCGAATTGTTAAAACGATGTAGCTTCTTATTCAGAATTTGCCAACTTGAGCTGATCAACCCTAGCAATTCGTGCACATCTATAAGCTTTCATTTCCCTCTTGCTATGCATGCCATGGTTTGTCTAGTGGGGAGCACAGTTCAATGGTGGAGAAAGCGGACGGGACTAAGGCAGGGGGCACCTGGAGGAGTCTCCGGAAACCGAGGAAGGCTTCACGGCAGAAGTGACGTTTGAGTTAGACCTTTAAAGAAAGGTCAGTGTGTGAGGAGCTATCCTGGGACCACAGATGAGCCCTGGTCTAAGGGCTGTGGGAGGCAGAATTAGAAAGCTAGATGGGCAGAGTCTATCTTGTTAGGAGGAAGATCTCTCTGCAGGTAGAGCTGACAGCATCAGCGGTGGTGATTTTCCTGTCATGGGCAGCGTGCAAGCAGGAGCACCAGAAGACGCTTGCAGAAGGAACTTCAGCCCAGGCCCGGAGACCGTTATGATCCCTGACAGTCTAGGATCATGATTCTAAGATGCAAGAGACAAGTTCACCCTGGACTAGCCAGTGAAACAAGCCAAACCCACATAAAATAAGACAGGCCTGCTGCCGGCCAGCTGCTTTGGGCCAGCAAAGCAATGAGAATCAAAGGCTGAGAGAAGGCAGGAGGGAGAGTCTGAGCTCAGTCTTGCTGCAAGGGTAGGACTTGGAGAGAGGAGAAGGCACTTCTGGCAGGAGGGGTGACTGCGGCCTTTCCGAAGGCCCTCCTGTCTTACCATATCCTCACCTCTCCTGCACTTGAAGAGAGAAGGCAGGACAGGGCACCCTTTATACCACCAAGTGCTCTCCATTTCCTCAGTGCAAAATGGGGATCAAAATCCACAGCTCCCCAGGCTGTCATGGTTCAGGCACGGAGTTTGGCACATACTGTTGGGATTTGAATCATGGGGGTGGGGATGGGAAGAGGAGATGGGTAGGCGCTGGGGTGAGAGGAAGCAGAGGAGGAGCTGGCAGGCCCGGGAGGGGCTTGGTCACAAGCGAGTGTGGGAGAGCAGAACCCCGAGAGGAAGTGGGGAGTCAGCCAGGCCCAAGGTGGAAGAGCCCCAGGTTGGTGGGGCATAGAACAGGATGAACCCAGAGCCACAGGCAGCATCCTTGCCTCCCCTCCACCTAATTCACACATCATTTATTGGACATATCCTGTTTACCCGACCCCAAGCCATGTGCTGCGCAGCGAAGAGGAGATGAGGGGTCACCATCTTTGGTTTGAGCAATGACTGTGTGCTGGGCCCAGGGAAGGATGGCTCTCTTACTTGAACCTGTTGACAAGTTGCAACAACGTTGCAAGGCAGCAGCTATCAGCCCCACCTGGCTGAAAAGGAAACTGAGACTCAGAGGGGTTAAGTGACTTGCCCAAGGTCACACAGATGTGACATAGCCAGGGATAGAGGCAGATGGGTCTGTCCTGAGCCCCTCGTTCCCTCCACCCCCGGCCCTGCTCCTGCCATCGCTCTGGAGCTGGACAGGAGGGAGGGAGGCCGAGGCAGAGAAAGGCCTGGGACACGCTGGGGTAGGGCACATAAGCAACAGTGCTCAGAGCTGGAGACCAGAGCCAGGGACGGCATCAAAGGCTCAAGACAGCCCATGTGTGTGCTTGGCAACACATGACAGGGCCAAAGCACTCATTCCCAGCCAGCCCACCCTCCTCAGGCCACCACTCTGAGCCCCCAAGGCTTTGACCAGATTGCTCGCACGCTCTGGGCCTGGATTGCAGTTCCTGGGGGACTGCAGGCCCTGGGGGAGGGAGATGGCGCCAGGATTTTGGCACGGAGTGTCTGTGACAGCTTGGCATCCCCTACCCTGCCGGGCTGGGGCTGAGGCCGACAGGGCCCTGGGGCCAACAGACCCAGCTGTGCAGCATCATCAGGCCACAGAGGCCAGATGTCTGTCCGTGAGGCCTCTGGTCGTACTGTAGAACTGACCGACACTGTCCCCCAGCCCCACTCGTGCCCTTCTCAGTGCGATGGTGCTGGGGATGAGGCATTGGCAAGGTGTCTTATCAGGGCTGGGGCCATTTTGTGGTGGTGGAGTCAGGGCCTGGTCTGCACCAGGATCATCTGTTGCCATGGCCAGGCATGGGGCTGGGCCCAGCACCACAGCGTTCCCCAGTGAGAGCTTCACCCGTCGTGGGGACTGAACTCGTGATCTTGGCTGGGCAGACAGCCCCTGGCCTGGCCCGTGAACTCGCTTTTCCTTAGGAAACTATTCACTTTGCTCATTCATGGTGTCCCCCTCTGGGGCCCGGCGCCTCCTAAGACAGCCCTGTGTCAGACAGCCAGAACCCCACCCATCCGCTGTTGCCCAGTGGCTGAGGACGCTGACCTCACGCAGTCCTATCAGTGTGGGAATGGCTGCGTTTTTACTGGCAGTGGCTGCATTTCCTTACCGCTTACTTACAGCTCGGCCACAACCCTGGCCCCGGCCCATGCTGCTGGGGGCTGGGGACAGTTGGCTGCCCCTCGAAAGGCGCTCAGACCCAGTCTCATGCCAGGCCGTCTCCAGGGAGGGGCATTGCCTGAGTTTTAGTCCAGGCCCCATCCTTTTCCATCTGTGTGACCCCAGGCACATCCCCGAACTTCTTCGAGCCTGATTTCACATCTGTTGAGATGTAAACATAATCCTAGCCCTTCTCACCTCGCAGGGCCACTTTGCAGAGCATAAATGGAAAAAAAAAAGAAATGCTTCGAAAACAAAAATTGCTTGGCAGATTTCCAACATCATCATCATGATCACCATCATCACATTGTTATCACGTTTTTATTAGTTCTGGCTAATAGAGGGCTCTACCTACTTCCTTCCAGGGGTCCCAGGAGCTATTCCCGGAGGACTTCCTGGAGGACTTCCCGGGGGACTTCCTGGAGGACTTCCCGGAGGAGGCTTTTTCCCAGGTAATGTCCAGGAAGCTTCCCCATTCCCAGGAGAGGAAGCTTGTGAGTACATCCGTGAGAGATGCACATTTTGCTATTGCGGAAGGGAAGAACATTGCCATGCCCACCCCAGAAGAGCCACAAGTCACTGCTACTTAGAAAAGCAGTTTACACGACAGTGTTTTACAACTACTAAGAGCATAAATCTCCTGAAATATGAAAAAAAATGCCTTTGAGGCTATAGGAAAGCGAGCGCTTTCACACCCTCCTGCCACTCACAGTCTTCCAACCAGTAACCCCACTTTGCAAATCCATTTAGAGGAAATAATTGAAAAGAAGAGGAAAGGAAGATCGGCAATGAGGTTCACAGGTGTGGTGTTTGCAAAACTGTAACACAAGTAACCCACTGGAGGGTGTGGTTAGGTAAACTCGGAAACACTACCCAGTTACTGAAAGGTATGAATATGCTATCCGTTGTGCCATGTGGTGACGTGTTTTTCAAGTAAAAACAATATGAAAGCAATGACCATGTATGTGTAGGTGGAGCCCGGGAGGTGAAGAAAACGCGGGAAATGTCGGAGCGATGCCATTTAGAGAAAAGCATCAGGTTTTAAAGTAGATTGGACGATCAGAGTCATATGTTTAATTCTTGAGAAGTAGCTGAGTGTTCAGAACTGACACGGAGTGAGGGCAGCTACCAGCACACTCTCAGGCACCAATCAGCTCAGGGCTATTGATCCTATGAGACAAATGAGGAAATTGTTCGCAAAGGTTAAGGCTTGCCTGAGGTCCTGAGGCTAGGCCGTGATGGGTTTGACCATGGGTTGGTGAGTGGCTTTCTGGCAGGGGCACTGATGTTTCTCTCTCTCTCCCCCTCTCCCCGCCCCCACCCCGCCCACCAGGGACTGGTCTCGGAGGCCTAGGAGGAGGAGGTGAGTGCAGAAACCAAATCTATTTCCTCACTGATGGGGTTTGAGTGTCGCTCTAGCCCACACAGGTCCTTAAACCTCTGAACCCCAGAAAGTCCAAGCATCAAGGGTCCCTTGTTTTACAGACCAAGTGAGGAGAAACTTGTCTGAAAACTGGAATCCACTGGCCTCCAAGCCCTCCCCCAGGCTTTCTCCCTGGTGGCCCCTGCCTTCTCCCGTGCTTCTTTTGATCCTCCAAAACACCCCTAAAATGCTGGCTCTGAGAGTAAAAACCGCAAATCAGGGCTGGAACTGGGCTCCCCTCCTGCCGTCTAGACACTGGGCTCCCAGCAGCTCCCTGTCTGAAGGGAGGGCTGCCCTGACAGCCCTTTCAGGACTTGAGGAGTAAGACCCCACAGTGCTCGTGCTTTGCCCTGAGGCTATAAATAATAAGATAGGGGTGCCGGGGCTCCCCATTCACTGTGATCTGTTCCCTCTGCAGGGCTGGGACCTGGAGGCAAACCACCCAAGCCAGGTAAGACCTGAGGTCTTGGGGCACTGATGGTGGGCCAGGGGGGCAGGGGAGGGAGGGCCTATCTAGCAAGGGCAAGAGACAGGAAGGAAGTGGTGGGTGGTAGCAGTCCCCCGGTGTGAGCAGGCTCCCGGGACAGGAAGCTGGCAGCAGCTTGTGCGAGGAGTGTCCAGCATCTATTCTACAAGGGCCTGTGTGCCCAGCTGCCCTGTCCCCTATGCACATGGCCTCAGAAGCAGCCCTGGTGCTCAGGAAAAAGGGAGGGGCTGATGTGCCAGGCCACCACGCTGTGAATGTCACTCTGGGACTCAGACACAGAGGGTAGGCTCCAGGCTCCCCTGATGGTCCCTTGACTCAGACCAAGCCCTCTCTAGCCCCGGGCCTCTCTAACTCCGTATCCCTGGCTTTTGATGGCAATCTGAGCTCTTGTCCTGGTGCCAGGCTGAACCCTGACTCCAGACCAAGCCCGAAACTAAACCCCAGGTGGGACCCTGACCCTGGCCCCAGAGGGGCCTCCTCCTTGATCCCAGGCCCCTTCTGGCTGTCCCGGCCGTGGAGTTTTCTAGGAGATGTGACTAGACTGTCCTGGCTCTGCCGAATCTGATACCAGGGTCCATCCACCACCGGTTCCCACGAACACACCCCCAGGAAAGAGGGAGGGCGTGTCCCTCCAGGAAGCACGGGTGGACAAAGAGCAGGTGGAGGAAATGGTGTCTCTGTCCAGATGTATGACCCCACTGGTGTGAGATACTCCACATGTGGCCTTGGCACCCCGCACCCTGCTCCGTGTCTCCCTGGCTCTGAAGCCTGAGGTTTGGGTGTCCAGCAGCTCTTACGAAACGCGCCGCTGGATGATCCAATTGCAGATGAATCTGCAAGACCCGGAGTCCCCCTCCCTGCCAGCCCATCTGGGTTGTGAAACACCAGGGCTGGGCCGGGCCAGGGGGGAGGGGGGGGGGAGGCAGAAGGGCAGGAAGGGGTTCCTGGGATTTGGGGGCCGACGAGGCCGGAGCCCTTGGAATTCACTGCTTATCCTGCCAGAACCTGCCTCCTGCCCCCTTGGTGGGACCTTCACAGGGTCTCTGATGGTAGAAAGAATGTTGAGAAGGGCTAGATAAGCCAAGATGTGGAAACAGGTCTGTGCTTAGCCGAGAAGAACCAAATGGTGGAGGTTGTGACTGCAACCCCGGAGGGGGGACAGGCTGATGTCACTGCGTTGTGATTAGACATAGGAGGGAAGACTGAGAGAACTGCAGAGAGCCCACAGCGGCTGGCTGCTCAAGTGAAGCTTTTATTAAGGATGTAGGTTAGACTTCCGAAAGCACTCTCAGGGCAGGGTGAAGGAGTAGACCCCCAAAAGTCCTGATGAAAAGGGGCTGGACCCCACAACCTCCCTGAGGTCATCAGGACTCAGCTACAAAAGCCCGGCCAAAGCCACAGCCCCACTCCTTCCCTCGAGCAGCTCCTCGCTTCCATCCGGGCCTGGGGGGTGTCCGGGCCTGCCCAGGCAAGACGGGACGGGGCATGGGCAGTGTGTGTCATGCTGAGGAACAATTAATCCCTTGGCAAGTGGAGGGTGGGTGGCCTGGCAGCTGCTCCATGTGGGCCTCAGCACGCTGACCCTGCCTGGGCTCTCAGTGGGGGACCAGGCAGCTGGGAGCCAGCAACACCCACACCCTTAGCACCAGCTGGAGGCCAGCCACCCACACGAGAGGACTGGAAGGAATGGGTCACACCCACTGGACACCCTGGCATATTGCGCACACTAGGTGCTTTCAACTCATGATCTTACTGGTCCCAGGAAGGTCAGGGACACAATGACCATTTCTAGGTGGGGAAACTGAGTCCCAGGAAGGTGCAGAGACTCGCTCCTACACACATGGAGTCAGCAGGAGTAGCAGTATTTGAATCCAGAGCTCTCTGATTCCAGGAAGCAAAGGGGTTAGGCTGGCCAGGCCCCTGGGCTCCCTGCTGTGGCCAGCATCTCACCCCTCCTTTCCTCCTTCCCAGGGGCTGGACTCCTTGGGGCATTTGGACCAGGTGAGTCCAAAGAAAGGAGGGCAAACAGGAGAAGGGCTGGTCATGCTGGAGGGCGGCCTTGGGACCAGGCACCTAGGGAGGAGGGAGGGAAAGGACGGATGGGGGAGAGGTTGCCTGCTCCCACCCCGACCTGTCCCAGCCTCTTCTCACTTCCTGTTCAGTTCCCATCTTCTCGTCCAGCCCTTCTGTGCTCAGGAAAGGTCCCAGCCCTGTTGGAGCTCAGGAAACAGGCCTGGCTTGAAAGATGCCCCACACAGAGCTGGGGAGGAGCAGGGCCCACAGTGCTGGGAAGTGAACTCCCTGCCCCCAGGCCGGGCCTGACCCACACCAGGCATGGCTGGAAGGGAGACCCATCTTACAGAGCTGCAGGCGGGGCCAACTCACACAAGTAGGAAATCAGTGGGGGGAAGGGAGACAACACCTAATAAGAGCCAGGTAGACTCCCCAGGCTTGGCAGTCCCCCATGTTTGGGGTCAGTCCCCAGAGAGGGCTTCCCTGGGCTCAGGAGCCGGCAGCCAGGCAGCCAGACTGGTGCTTGCAGGAGATTCTCACGTAATTGGAAACAAACCCGGCACGCTTGTGAACTCCAACCTGATTGCCCATCCGTCCTGGCCAAAGCCTGGAATGTCTCCTGGAGGGGGAGAAGGAGCGATTGGGCCCAGATGTGAGAAGGAGAGAGCCAGAGGGACCATTTGACTTCTCATAAACATTTTAGCATCCGTCTGAAATCGAGGAGGCTCCTGGACTGCAGGCAGGCTGGATGGACACATAGACAGATGCTGGGAACTGGAGGGTCTCCAGCTACAAGGGAGAGGGAAGGGGCTGAGCCAGGAGACACCTGCGAGGAAGTAGAAGAGAGGTCTGGGTTGGGGGCTGATGTGGGAGCCGGGCAGGGCCTGGCCTGGGTCAGGTCTTGCTGACAGACTCTACTCAGCTTCCACCCCCAAAGAAAGCCCTGCTGAGTCTCCCATTCGCTGGCAGGCCTTCTAGGGGAAGCAAAGCCTGGCCTAGGTGCATTATGGGGCGTCGGGGGAGCGGAGTGGTCAATGCAATTACATCTACATGGCACATAGTAGCTGGTCACTAAATGGTAGCTGCTGTTTTATCAGAATCAGCCCCTGAGTACCAAAGGCTTGAGCCCAGCTTAGGGGTCTGAGTGGCCACAGCCCTGCCTGCTTCCTGCCTGCCCATCATGAGACCCTTCCCACCCAGGACCCAGGAATGATGTCCTCACACCGGTCTCTCCTCTCCTCACGGGCTCTGTCTCCTTCTCCCTGCAGGTGCTGGAGGACTCGCAGGAGGTGGCGTTGGGGCAGGTTAGTATTGACACCCAAGCAAGATGCCCATTTGGGGCCAGAGCCAAGCCCAGGGTATCTGCCTGGTATGTGGGCCAGGCCAGTCCTGGGTGCTGGTGTGAGGGTGATGCTGAGACCACTTGACGTAAGCAACTGCCCAGGACACGAGGAAGTAACCGCTGCATCCTGAGTGCTAGGACGATGTGGTGCCGAGAAGGTGCAGGGGCCAGTGGAGCCCAGAGGAGTTGCTCAGCTCGGCAGGGTTCCAGGAAGACTTCCTGGAGGAGGGGATGTGGGAGTTTGATCCCAAGAGCGCCTGCAGTTGTCAGGCTGATAGAACCACCTGGCACATGCTGCTCTCCGACACTGATCCTGGTCCTGGGGGCAGAGGCCGCTGCTTGGCGTGGAAGTCCCGCAGAGAATAGGAGAGCCACCTCAGTGTGCCTCGTGAGCAGGGCTGGGTGGGCTCAGGGCCTCCCCCTATCCTCCCTTCCACAGGGCTCGGCGCCTTTCCGGGGGCTCTAGCGCCTGGCGGAGCGGCTGGCGCTGCCGCCGCCTATAAAGCTGCAGCCAAAGCTGGTGAGTGTGACTGTTCGGGAAATGCCACAGGCCCCCTCACCTCCGTGGGCTCCACACTTTGCAGAGAACATTTCTGGGAGGCAGGCGGGATCCTCATCTCTAATCTCCTGTCCCAGAGAGGCAACCAGTCTCCAAGTGAGGTGGTGGCACGACCAGATGTCATCTCTGGGCTCTCCCACTCCTGGCTCTGTAGGTGCTGGGCTTGGCGGTGTCGGCGGGCTTGGCGGTGTCGGCGGGCTTGGCGGTGTTGGTGGACTCGGTGGCTTAGGAGTGTCTACAGGTATGGTGGCTAGCCCTGAGCTGCCCCAGTGAAGGCTGAAGGCCTGGTGACACCGACTCTGACACGTCCCTTCCACGCCAGGTGCAGTGGTGCCTCAGCTCGGAGCAGGAGTTGGCGCTGCAGGGAAGCCTGGGAAAGTGCCGGGTCAGTGTGGAGTCCCTGGGGCTGGAAAGCAGGTTCGGGGAGGGGCTGAGGCCCTCGCCGCCATTCTGGGGGGGCCGGTGGGGCCTGGCTGCAGCGGGGCAGGGAAGAGCGATGGCCCAAAGTGTGGGCCCTGTTCAAAATGGGGAGAGCGACACCAGCCCACATTCTGGGCCCTTCTTCCAGGATCTTGGAACAAAAAGAGAGCTCAGAGACAGGCTTGTGGCAGGCACCCAGGGGACAGATGGGGACACTGAGGCCCGGCCTGGGAGTCGGTGCACAGGGCCCTTGGTGGTCACAGCAGAGCCAGGGTGGCCGGAGGCCTGACTCCCCATCTGGTGCTCATTCCTCTGCAAGCCCTTGAGGAAGTGACTTCAGGTTAAACAAAAGCCTGCCTGAGTCCACACAGCAGGGAAGGAACATCTGGAAGCTGTTAGCCCAGAGGTGGGCTGGGCCGGCCATGTAAACAGGCTCCAGAAGACAAGATAAATCCATGCACAGAAGGGTTTGCAGATGACTTCTGAAACTCAGGGGAGGAAGGCTGTGGCCACAACACATGTCCCTGGCTGTCCTTGCCAGGCACCGGGGTGGCTGGCTTGTGAGGCCTGGAGTGTGGAGGGAAGGTCAGGGAGGGGTTCCTGGAGGCTGGGGTGCTGCTCACGGCTCCTCCTTCTTGTGGCCACAGGTGTGGGTCTACCAGGCGTGTACCCAGGCGGAGTGCTCCCAGGCACAGGTAAAATCACAGAGAAGAAGGGGACCCTCCCTATAGCATGGAGACCATCTCCTGGCAGCCTCTTTGGTGGCCCCTCAACTCCCTGTACGCTGAGGCCACCAGAGCATCGAAGCTCAGGCTAGGGGACACAGGGCCCCTGTCATCTTTCCCCACACAGGCCAGTCAGCTTCCCCTCATCCTACCAAGCCCCGACCCCAGGCCCTGGCCCAGATCATTGTCACAGCCCAAGGCGGGCCCTTGCGGACACACCAAGTCCCCAGTGTAGCCAGCTGATTCCCAAAAGCCATGAGTCACCAGGGAGCCCGCCCAGAACACCCGCCCTGTAGGAGACCCTCAGAGCTGCCCTCTCACCCTCCTCTCCCTCCAGGCCTGGCCACCGCACCTGACATGTGACCTCTTGAATTCCCCTAAAAGCCCAGACTTGGGCTGCTCTGGGAGATTTTCTGACAGTGACCCAGGTGGCCCTGTCCCAGGGGAGACAGGAGAGGTGGGAGGGACAGACACTGGCAAGCACGGAGTTCCCGGCCACAGCCGATGGCTGTGTGCTCAACTATGGGCACAGGCTTCCCACTTCGTGCCGGCTTTTCCTGTCTGCCTTCTCTGGTAAGGGTGGACAGGGTGCCTCAGCTCAGAGACAAGGCCAGCTGAGGCACAAGGTCATCTAGGAGGAAATGGGATTAAAGTCAGATCTTCCGGGTCAGACAGGGAAGAGAAGCCAGCACCACACCGCCCCCATCCCTCGTGAGCTATGTCGTCACTGATGGCCAGTGCAGGAGATCAACTTCGTGACCCAAGGGTGGTGTGGGAGCCAGGTTGGGCCTTCCTGGCGTGCCTCCCCGCCCTCACTGCCAGACTCCCTTTGCTCTCGCAGGAGCTCGGTTCCCAGGTGTGGGGGTGCTCCCTGGGGTTCCCACTGGAACAGGAGTCAAGGCCAAGGCCCCAGGTATGTGATCAGTGGGCTGGGGATCGATGGTGGGAGTCTGTAGCTACCCTCAGGCCCCTATGGAGGGGAGTAGGAGTGGGGCTGAGGAGCCTGGGCTCAGGGCCCTCTGGGTGGGCACCCCTTGTGCTCCAACCTTGGTACTGGTGGTTCGAGATGGACAGAACATCTCTCAGAAATCCCTAGTGTGTGTGAGGCAGCATAAACCTGGAAATCTGGGCAGAATTGGCCACTACTTGCTGCCTGGGCAGAATTGGCCACTACCCAGCCCTCTGTGCTGCCTGGCACCAGCCATGGGTGCCTCGGGCCCTGTGCCCATGGTGGAAGGACTACAGTGATGGCTTCTGTCATTGCAGGTGGAGCGGGAGCTTTTGCTGGAATCCCAGGTGAGGAAGGCGAGGATCCTCGGTGGGTGGGTGGGTGGGTCAGCAGGGAGGCCAGCCAAGCAGAGGCACTCTCCCTGGGAGGCACTGGGCATTTAGAATCCCATCAGGCCTGTCCAATACCCCTCCTGCCCATGGCTCCAGGCCTTGGACTGGCTCCAAACAAAGTGGCATCAATCGCAGTCCTGCTTCCCCAGTCGCAAACCCTCATGCGTAGCAGCGCACTGAGTGCAGAAAACCTACCAGTCTGTGCCAATGCTTCCAGGGCTGCAGGTCCCACCTGTTGCCCAAGCTCTGAGGGGGTGGGCGGGAGAGGGAGGGGGGAGTTCTGTAGCTTTCTGTAGGGATGGCCCGGCACTGGAAGGGCTCGCTGATCAGTGACCACAGGCAGGAATGCCCTCAGGGCAGGATGGTTTCTGGATGCAGTGGGGCTCATTCTACCTGAGCAGAGAGTGGAGAGTGAGGCTGGGGGCTCAGCAGGAGCTGCTGGCTCAAGTTGCTAGGACCTGATTTTGTTCTCCTTGTTCTCATAGGAGTTGGACCCTTTGGGGGTCAGCAGCCTGGAGTCCCGCTGGGATACCCAATCAAGGCACCCAAGCTGCCAGGTAAGTCAGAAGGAGGATTCAAGAGGCACCTCTCACCGGGTCTCCCTGCTGAGGAGGCATTTGTGGGGGCACATTTTTGGTCACCGGTGTCTCTTGTGGGGAGTGTCAGGAAACCTGTGTACCAAACCCCACTTCCAGTCGCCAACAAAGAAAAGCCTGGGGAAGCCATCCTGCAGGTGTTGGCCTCACTCACATGCACACCTGTACACACACATGCACACACGGGCACAGAGACCCACAGCCCTGATAGGAAACCATCGGTGTTGATGGTAAGAAACACTGTTCATTGGAAAGACCCCTCTGACATCACACAATGAGCTGTTTCTTATTGGGGAAGGGAGTAAGGAAGCTACTCAGATGCTAGGGACTTGGTGGGGTGCCCCCTCCCTCTTCCACCCAGGGCCTCTGCTCTCCTGAGAGCAACTGTGAGCTGTTCATGACCCTCGGGAGGGTCTCAGGCCTCAGCAGCTGTGGGAATAGATCTGTCCACCAAGGTAGGGGGAGCCCAGCAAGGCATGGGGCTGCTTTGGGGCAGCACCTGAGCCTCCCCTCCCCTCCCCTCAGGTGGCTATGGACTGCCCTACAGCACGGGGAAACTGCCCTATGGTGAGTAAGGCCCTCCCACACCAGTGGGCTTCTGGCTCTTTCCAGATGCAGGGTCCTGGCAAGAGAGCTGCAGCCCCAGCCCAAGGCTAGGAGAGCACCCTGCCGGGGGTGGGGGTGGGGATCTTGGAAAGGGAATTCCCGAAGGAAGGAACATGGACTCAGACAGCTTAGTTCTAAAGCCTGGCCCTCACACTTGCGCGAACTGTCCTTTTTCCTGAGCCTCAGTGTTTTAGTCTGTACAGTGGGAGTAACCATCCCCCACACATATTTGAATTTGTTTTAACTCTCATTGGGGGTGACATGGTGCAGACTCTGGGCAGCGCAGCCCCTGAACAGGTCGGGCAGGGAGGCAGCTGCAGTGGGAGCTGCGCGGATCCCCCATGAGCCTCTCTGTTTCACAGGGTATGGGCCTGGAGGAGCGGCTGGTGCAGGGGCCAAGGCTGGGTACCCAACGGGGACAGGTAAGGGGCCAGCCAAAGGGGCACTGATAGCCTCTGCTCCTGGGCTCTGGGGCTGCCCATGATCTGCCCAGAAATCAGGCCAGCCCACCCTGCACTCAGATCCCCATCTGAGCCGGAAGAAGGATCCTGGGTGGGACAGCTCTATCAGCCTCTGGTGGCTATGATGCCCCCCACCTACACCCATATATGAACAGATGGCTCTCCTAGGGCTGGAGTGGAGGCCTCTGGAGATGCAGGGCCAGTTTTCAGTCTCTCCCCTTCCCCTCCCCCAGGGGTTGGTCCCCAGGCTGCAGCAGCAGCAGCTAAAGCAGCAAAGTATGGTGAGTACCCCTGAAGTCCTTAGCTGCTAGTCCCCAGCCTCCCAACCTCTCCATCCTGTTATCACTGAGAGCCTACCTCACAGATAACTAACCAAGGCAGCCCACCCGCCTTTGCCCAACTTTTTCAACCCCATCTAATCCTCCTTCCCTCCATCTATTCATCTATTATTCCCTCCATCCCTCTCTCCGTCATCCATCCACACATCCCTTCATTCCTGCATCCATCCCTTCATTCCTCCATCCATTCATTCCTCCCTCCCTCCATTCTTTCATTCATCCATCCATCCATTCATCCTTCCATCCACCCATCCACTCATCCATCTAATTATCCCTCCCTCCCTCCCTCCCTTCTTCACTCCCTCCCTCTACCCATCCATTCTAGAGGCCAGGGACAGATAAGAGCTCTGAAGAAAATCAGGAAGGCTTCTCAGAGAAAATGACATTTAATTGAGGCCTTAAAATATAGGTGGAGTTTGCCATGTGGTTAAAACAGGAAGAAGGAGCCCTTGCAGAGGGAACGGGTACTATGGTGGTTAGAATGAGATTTTTAAAATTTAACAGTTTAGCATCAATTTAGTGTGTACTATAAAAAATTTAACCGGCTCCTCAAGTTCATGATCCCTTGGCTGGCAGACATGGTACGCCCTTCCCTGTGCCCATGCTGTGAGCAGAATGGGCATCTGTCCCCCTGTCCCAGGTAGTCCCAGTTCAGAGTCAGGTCACTGGGGCTAAAGTCCTCACCTTCATCTCCAGTGCTAGCCATGAAGGGCAGCACGGAGCTGGAGACCCGCCCTAGGAGGCCCCGTAGGCTCTCCCTCTAGGCCCCTAAGGGTGGAATGTGGGAGCGGGAGATTGGGACAGCGAGGGACTGCCAGAGCCAGGCAGCCAGGCACTTGGATTACAAACTTGGCCGAGCCTTTGGAACACAAGGAGAGGAAGCCTTGGACATTCCTACAGGGGCCCCTCTGGCCCAGGGAGTGGCCGCTTGTGGTTTCTCAGTATGTGGCAGTGATTAGAATGGGATTTGTCTGAAAACATACAAGTCCCTTAATGAGCGTGTTGAAATGGACACTTTGGGGGTGAGTCAATGAACAGTGGGGTGGGGGCCTTCTCAAGCAGGCCCAGCCGGAGATGCCTGGGCCTCATTCCCAGCGGAGACTGTGCTAGTTAAAATGCCAGCATCTGAGAGGCCTTCCTTCCCAGCCTCAGGGGGGCCCTGGGAGCTACATCTGCTCTGTCCCCATCTCTGCAGGTGTTGGAGGAGCTGGAGTTCTCCCTGGTGTTGGTGTTGGCGGCATTCCTGGTGGGGCTGGTGCAATTCCTGGGATTGGAGGCATTGCAGGTAGTGTCTGCTCCAGCAGGGGGTGGGGGTGTCCTGGAGAAGGCCACAAGGAAAGCCTCACCCTCTGTGGCTGTCTCTCCAGGGGTCGGGACTCCAGCTGCTGCTGCTGCTGCAAAGGCGGCTGCAAAGGCAGCTAAATATGGTGAGTGTCCTCAGGGGACGAAGGCCTGGGACTCTGGCCTGCCCTCAGGCCCTTGGAGCCTGCCCAGGCCTCTACTAGGCCTTGGAGACCTCAGTTCTCTAAGGCTGAATGGACTTGGCCTTTGTCCATCTGTGGAAACCTCCCTTCCACCTCCCCAAACATGCCTGTCTGACCACTCTGCCTGGCCCTGCCTGTTGTTCTTCACTGATTGGCCCAGCAATGGAGGACCCCTGTGGAGCATCTGGCTCCTCCCACCCTACTCCTAAGGCCAACTCATAGCTACTGCACCAACTGCCTGGGTGCTAGTGGTATGCTCTGAATTCGTTTTAGACATAGACCATGTTCTTCCCACCCACAGACCCAAAGCCTTAGAACTCCAAAGGCAATGTCAGCCTTTGTCACCTGGGATCCTGCACTTGGAACCTGCCACCCTCTCTGCTCCCCAGAACCATGTCCTTAGAGGCCTTTTAAGGCTCCCACAGGGTTTAGGCCAGAATAATTCTTTCCTCCCACAGGAGCTGCTGGGGGCTTGGTACCTGGTGGCCCAGGAGTTGGAGTCCCTGGTGTTGGAGTCCCTGGTGTTGGTGGAGTCCCTGGTGTTGGAGTCCCTGGTGTTGGAGTCCCTGGTGTTGGGGGAGTCCCAGGTGTTGGAGTCCCTGGTGTTGGTGGAGTCCCAGGTGTTGGAGTCCCTGGTGTTGGAGTCCCAGGTGTTGGGGGAGTTCCAGGTGTTGGAGTCCCAGGTGTTGGAGTCCCAGGTAATGTGGGTAGACCAAGTGAGCTGGGCTGTGTGTGTGTGTGTGTGTGTGTTGTAAGAGAGAAATATTGACACTTTTGCCAAGACTTTTGGATTCTCCCTAACACTTCACCCATCTATCCTCATCTTTCATCCCCTTGACCATGACTCATCTTCTCTCCCTTGGGCTATAACAACCTCCTAAGTAGTCACTGCCAGCATCATCTTCTCCCACTCACCTTCTCATTGCCAGTGTGCTCCTCAGGGAAGGAACCATGTCTTTTTCATCTCTAGGTCCCCACTCCTTAGCTGAATAGATAGATGCTCAGTAAATGGTGAATAGATGGGTGGGTGGATGAATGGATGGATGGATGGGCAGATGGACAGCCAGATATGTGGGTGAATGGCCATGTGGGTAAGTAGACATTGATGGATAAGAGGATAAATGGACAGAACAAAAGGATGAATGGATACATGAATGAATAGATACATGGATAATGTGGTGAATGAGGAGATGAATGGGTAGATGGAAAGACAAATGGAAAAGTAGATGAGGGACTAAATAAGTGATTAGATTGATGAATGGATGGGTGGGTGGATGAATGGGTGGGTGGATGGATGGATGGATGAGCTCATGGTTGGATGAGGAGATGAATAGATGGGTGGGTGGGAGGCAAATGCAAAGTGGATGGTTATATATATAAGTAGATGAATGGGTAGATGAGGGATTAAGTAGATGGATAGATGGGTTCATGGATGGACAGAGAGATAAGTGGTTGAGCAGTTGTATTGAAGTCTAAGGATAAATAGGCAAATGAACAGACACATAGGTAGGTAAGTGGGTAGGTGAATGAGTGGTTAAGTACACAGAGGACTAGATGGAGACGTGACTGGATAGACATATAACTATACATCCATTGGGTTGGCTTGATAGACAGAAAGGAGATAGACTGGACAGATAGGTGGACAGTAGGATATATAATGACCATCTTTCCTCCATTCTCTCCTGATCATTTGTGTCCCCTTGATCTCTCCAGGGGCTGTGTCACCAGCTGCAGCTGCTAAAGCAGCCGCCAAAGCAGCCAAATATGGTGAGTGTGTTGATAGCTCTGCCCCACCCTGTTCTGGCCAGAGAAAGGGGATGACGTGCCCAGGGTTACATAGCAGGTCACTGGCTGAGCTGGACCTGTTGAGTCCCAGGATGAGGCCATGAGGCTGAGTGATAGGAGAGTCCTAGTGTGACAGTGGAAACAGTGTCCCTGCCCCTCCGCACCCCAGCCAACACCTCTCTCAGAGGAGCCCAAGCCTGGCTGGGGAAATGGGACCTGCCCACTCTTTCTCCATAACCAACAACAGGGCCCTATCCCAATCAGAGAAGAGATGGGCTGCAGAAATGCTGGGGGAGGATTTCAATAAAGGTTTTGTGGAAAAGGCTGGTGGGGGTCCAGGCATTCTATGGTGTCCTGTCCTTCAAGGACCAGACTTGAGAAGGGCTTGCTCCTACTTTCCTAGTCCACCAGCACCCCTCAGGGCCCTCCCAGCCTCTCTCCCCGATATCCTTTCTCTCCATTCTCTTCTCTCCGCAGGGGGCAGAGCTGGTGTGGGAGTTGGAGGTATCCCCACTCTCGGGGTTGGTGCTGGCGGCTTTCCTGGCTACGGTGGTCTTGGAGCTGGAGTCGGTGGTCTTGGAGCTGGAATCGGTGGTCTTGGAGCTGGAGTTGGAGGCGTCCCTGGAGCTGGTATTTCCTATCAGCCCTAGTTCCATCTGGGGAAACAGGGAGAAGGCAGGGGGCTGCTCTTCTATAGAGCTTGAGGGGGTGGGGAGTGTTGACTGGGGAGTGTGCAGGGAGGGCCTGCAGCGCCTTTCAGGGGAGGAGAGCAGTCAGCACAGCCCCACTGCGATCCAGCAAGGTCTCTGAGGGTCTCTCTCTCTCATTCCACCATAGCTGCAGCCCAGGCCGCCGCCGCCAAGGCAGCTAAGTATGGTAAGTGCCCTGGCCCTGCTTGCCCCCGTGCCCAGGGCAGTGTCCTTCCCTCCTGGGCAGCACCGTCCCCTCCTCTCAGAGCCTGGACCCCAGCCCTGCTCTGCCCTGGGGCCCAGGCTCTGAACTCAGAGCAGTTCTCCAGCATGAGGACAGAGCAAGCTCTCGGTCAGGCCCCCAGGGCTGAAATGGCCTGGGCCAAAATCAGAAGCCCCTGACCCCACCTTCCAAAGCCACACTGAACTTTCCTGCCCTTTTCAATTGCCCATCATTAGGGTTCCTGGTGCCCAGCTTATCGCCTCACCCCAAACCAGCGAGCTGAAGGTGCTCACCGCAGCCATTGTGTTCCCCACCCCATCTTCACCCTCTGCTCCCTCAAGGAAGGGAGCTTCGAGGGGCTGATGCTTTTTCCTACTCTAGGTGCTGGAGGAGCAGGAGGCCTGGGAGGGCTGGTGCCAGGTGCCAGAGGCATTGTGCCAGGTGTGCCAGGCATTGGAGGGGTGCCAGGTGTGCCAGGCATCGGAGGGGTGCCAGGTGTGCCGGGCATTGGAGGGGTGCCAGGTGAGCTGTGTTCCCAACCCAGAGATGGGTTTGCCTCGTGGAAGGGGCCCTAGAGTTGACCCAGGTCAAGGGCACCATTTTATAGATGGCAAGACTGAGCCCAGAGATGAGGAGGAGGAAAAGCAATGCCCCCTAGTGGAGAGGGAAGACCTTTGATGGGATTCCAGGCTGCTGAACAAACCTGGCAAGTCCCTCCCTCGGGGATGTCAGCCGGCTGGGTGCTGGAGCTCTGCCCTGTCAGGGATGGGTGGCCTCACTTGCTTTAGGGTCCTTTCTGCCCTGATCAGGTGGAAGGGCCTATGCCACCTTGGGTTCCCCTGCACTCTTTCTCCTCCACCAATCAGAGGCCAAAGGGAGGAAATTAAGAGTTACAATGAGATTAAGTTACAGCCTTCGTTGTTTTGTTTTGTTTTTTCCCCACCAGATTTCTGTTTTCCTTCTTCTTTCTGAGAGAAAATTCTCCTTTTGAGTTTCTCTCCAAAATGAGCCATTTCCTCCAATAGTTTTAGAAAGTAATATCGCCTTTAGCAGAAAGCTGCACAAACCCTTTCACAGAGGTTTGTAGACGATCTAGGCCTTGGCCAGTCACCGCTTTAGGCTCCCACCACCATAGTCCGAGCTAGACCGTCGCAGTCCCTGAGCTGCTTGCAGGGAAGGGACATGCCCAGGGTGGCTAGCGGGCCAGCCTCACAGCAGGCCTGGGACCCTTCCTTCTCTGGCTCCAGCGTGAGGAGGCAGCACAGAGCACAGCGCAGGTCTTCTGGAGGCATCCCTGGAGCTGTGGGGGTGGGGGAGAGTGAGGAGGGTGCAGGGAGCCCCTCCTCAAACCCCTCTCTTTACTTCTCCAGGAGCTGGAACCCCAGCAGCTGCAGCCGCCAAAGCAGCTGCCAAAGCTGCTCAATATGGTATGTGTCCTGCCCCGATTCTGTCCCCAGTGCACATCCTACAACACCGCTCTCCTGTCCTCTGTTCTGGGGTCTGACCCCTCCCCCGCCAAACTCACATATGACAACACCTTTTTAGATAAAGCTGCCATTTGCTGAAGCAATGCTTACAGCAACTTTATGAAGTTGGTAGCATCATTCCCATTTTAGAGATGTGGAAACTGAGGTTCTCAGGGCTTCAGTAACTTGCTCACAGTCACACAGCGAAATGGTGGCTGAGCTGAGCTTTGAACCCACGCCTGCCTGTCTTGTAGAGTGCCCGTGACCTCATAGCTCTGCTTCCACCACCCTCAGAAGTCTCTCAAACAGGCTCTTGTGCCTCCAGAGGTTAAGAACTCCCGACCCTCCACACGCCTCATGTTAGGGATGAGGAAGCTGAGACGCATAAAGAGAAGATAACTTGTCCAAGGTCCACAGCAACCTGTGCCCTAGCGGGGAGGAAAGCCCAAGGCTCCTGACTCCCAGCTCGCTGCTCTTCCCGTTGGCTTCTGTCCCCCTTGGTGGAGACTGGGTTAAGGATCAGTTCTTCTCACTCTTGTAGGGTTAGGCCCCGGCGCTGGCGGGGTTCCCGGCCTTGGCATTGGCCCCGGCGTTGGCGGGGTTCCTGGTCTTGGCATTGGTCCCGGCGGTGTTCCAGGTAAGCTGTGTGAGAAAGTGGGCCTGAGGAGCCTCTGAATCCTCCGTGGCTGACACCCTGACGCCCCTTCCCTCTCCATCCAGGAGCAGGGGTCCCGGGTGCAGCCAAATCTGCTGCTCAGTTGGCCGCCAAAGCCCAGCTCCGTGAGTGCCCTGCCGAGCTTTCCCTCCTCACCCACCAGGCGCAGGCTGGCCCAGCATGACCCGCGGGAGCTGGGTCCCACAATATGCAGGCTCTCAGGCCCACTGCAGGCTGGGAGGTACCCAGGGCAGCAGGCAAGGGGTTGGAAAAGCAGATTTGGCAAAGGAGAGACCCAGGTTTCGACGCTGGGCCCACACTACCTGAGTGACCTCTGAGTTTCCTGTCATCGTGCATGACATGTGGTGCTGATGGCACCTGCTGCAGGAGGTTGCTGGGAGAATTAAATGAGTCCATCCAAGAGGGGAGAGTGGAGGTTGGGCTAGAAAGGAAGGCGGTGTAGTGAGTGCGCAGCCCTGAATGCCAACTAGGGGAGGGGCTGGACTTGGTGGTCAGTGGGAGCTCTAGGAAGGCCATTCTGGTGGCAGCAGAGAGGGTGGATTGAGGGGTCTGGCCCCTTCTCTTGGGGCCTGGGCAGGACACCCCACAAGGGCATGCTTCCTGCCTGCTGGAACCATCCTCCTGCCCATCTTTCCTAGGGGCTGCCGCCGGTCTTCCCGCGGGCGTTCCTGGCTTTGGGGCTGGTGCTGGCGTTCCCGGATTTGGGGCTGGTGCTGGCGTTCCCGGATTTGGGGTTGGTGCTGGCGTTCCTGGCTTTGGGGCAGGTGCAGGTGAGAAGCCTTCTAGCCTGGGCAGAAATGACCCCTGAGCTCAGAGAAGGGAGACCTCTCCCTCCCGCACATCCCCCAGCACCTCATCAAAGGGCTCTTAGTGAATTCCCCATTAAGTTCTGAGCAGTCAGATGACCAGGGCAACAGGTGGGGGCAGGCCCCGCGAGGAAGCCCCAGCTGCATGGGTGGGATGCTGTGGCCACTGGTGGTTGCTGAGCCGCAGGGGCTGGGAGGGGCAGATGGAAGGAGGAGGCACAGTCCAGCCCTCAAGAGCTCCCAGACCAGACTGGCAGAGACACAGTTAGTGACCGGTGATCTACCCGGGCAGGGGGAGCTCCTGGCTGGGGAGCCACAGCTTCAGGGCTTTGAGAGGAGCAAAGAAGGTCCAGGAAGGCAGGGGGTGCTCCCAGGAAGAAGCAGTGCCCCCAGCACAGAGCTCGGCTGCTGACCACCCACATTTCCTTTTTCTTTTTTCTGCAGGACCTGGTGGCTTGGCTGCTGCTAAAGCCGCTAAATACGGTGAGTGCCCCCACACTGACCACCATGGTTGCTGCCACTGCTGCCCCACCGTCCCTGAGGCACTGGTCACCCATCTCCCCTCCCTCTGGGCCAGGGCCCCATGCCCAGCGCCTGCAGCACAGGGCTGGGATGGTCAGGGTGGAAAAAGGCAGTTTCTAGGACACATTCATGACAGCTTAGCAGACCTGGCTCCTGCCCACTAAATGCCTATCGAGCCTCCAGCCCTGGGACAACCAAAGAGGCCCTCACATTTCCAGCCTCCCAGGGAGCAATTCCACGTTGGTGAAAACCCTGGGCCCATGGGCCCCCTCACCCTCAGTTTTGTGGGCCCAGGGCAGGGTCGCTGATCAGCTAGGCAGCTTCTGCCTCCTCGCCAGCAGAACCCCGGCCCCCCGCCCACCTCCCAGTCAGCACAACTGCGCCTGCCATGAGCCACGAAGACGTGGCAGACATGCCTGCCCCTCCACTTGGCGCTCAGCGGCCCTGGCTGGCCAGACCCACACTGTCTGTGGCCCTTGAATTCTTGGCCTTCTGAGAGCCAGGCCAGGGCCTCTGCCAGGGAAACACCACTCAGCCCGGCCAGTCCACTTGGGGCCAGTTTCCACCGCGGAAAATCCCGGTTTCCTCAGTCCCACCCCTGGCGGGCCTGGTGACCCACAAGCCTCCTCCTGTTCCTTGCTGGCTGCTCTACCAGCCTGAGTCTAGCACATTTTGCCAGGGAAACAGAACAGTTAAGGGGACAGGCTCCAAAGCCACTTCCTGCCTGTGGCACCTTGAGCATATTGCTTACCCGCTGCTGTGTCTCAAAGTTCTCATCTGCAAAATGGGGATGACAATAGTCCCCACCTTTCCTGTTGCAATGACTAATAAGCAGGCCAATCTGTGAGAAGCATCGAGAACTGTGGAACTCCTGCTACTGCTCTTCGTAGCAGCTCTGCTCTGACAACAGTTCAAAACTCAGGGTACATTCCCTGACAGTGTGCATTTTTGCTCACCTGCAGGGTGAGTGGAGTAAGGATCATCATCTCCTTTAGGGAGAGGTGACAACTCAGAGAGGCGACCGCTCTGATGAGTGGGGAAAGCAGGATTGGCGCCCAGGACTGTCAGTCCCTGAGACTAGCCCGTCTCCGCAGCTTGTGGCCACCTGTGGCTCCAGTGCTAGCCCAGGGGGATGCAGAAAAGGTGGGCAGGCCAAGGCTCAAGGAAGCTGGCTCTTTTCTTTTCTTTTTAATAGAATTTTATTGATTTCAGAGAAGAAGGGAGAGGGAGAGAGAGATAAAAGCATCAATGATGAGAGAGAATCATCAATTAGCTGCCTCCTGGCACGCCCCCTACTGGGGGCCGAGCCCACAACCTGGGCATGTGCCCCGGCCAGGAATCAAACCGTGACCTCCCAGTTCATAGGTCGACATTCAACCATTGAGCTACACTGGCCAGACAAGGAAGCTCGCTCTGGACTGACTGGTCAGGGACATGGGCCCAGGGGTCTGGGAATGGACTTTTGTCCAGTGCTCCTTCCACTGGGTCCCCTGGCCTCGACCACCTGTCTGCTTGACTAATGCCCCTGGGTCAGGGAGACCCTGTCCTTCGGAAACGGGGACTGACTCTCTGCCTGTCTCCTCAGGAGCAGGAGTGCCCGGGGGCCTTGGAGGAGTTGGAGGTGTTGGTGTGCCAGGTGAGTGGAAACCCCAGGACGGGCTGGGCAGGGAGGGAGACGGATCCGTGGAGAACTGCTCCCTGAGCTCCCTCTGTGTCCTCAGGAGCTGGACCTGCTGCCTTGGCTGCTGCCGCCAAGGCTGCTGCCAAAGCTGGTCAATACGGTGAGCACTGTGGAGAGGTGGGGGCTGCCGACAGTCCCCAGGGCGTGGGGGCGCTCAGACCATGCACTATGAAGCACTGTTCCCTGACTGCCCCTGAGGTCCTCACCTCCTGGCCCCACAGCATCCACAAAGGCTCTGGAAGCTCAGGCTTCACCTGGGTTCTGGGATAAAAATTTCAGCTCGTCACAGAGGACTAGCAGGGGTCTCGCCAGCGGAGTTTTAACACCCAGCTCTCTCCGCAGGCCTCGGGGGAGTCGGTGGACTCGGAGCTGGCGGGCTCGGAGCTGGAGGACTGGGACTTGGAGGGCTCGGGGCTGGTGCAGGTGTCCCAGGGGCTGCGGGCTTTGGAGGTAAGAGGCTGCTCTAGGATCTATTAATTGAGTGTGTGTGAGAGAGAGAGAGAGAGATTCCTTCCCGTTTGCCACATCTTGCTCAATTTGTTGTCTCTGCCCCCACCCCAACCCCACTTCATCTGCCACTCAGGGTTGTGGTGGGCCTGCCCCTTCTCTGGGCTCCCCCAGCGTTTACAGGGGCCTGAGCAAGCAGGAGCTAGGGCTGGTTCTTGCAGCTGGGGTCCGACCCTCCCCTCTCCCTCTCCTCTCCTTCAACCCACATGACCACAGCAAGCGGGAGTTCGTTAGGATGATGATGGTGATGCCCATTTGCTGGGGAAGAAAACCAGAGCTTGGATGGAATTACTTCTCCAAAGTCTCTGCCATCCTGGCCGGCCTTGTGTTGCTATGTCACTCTTTCCCGGGTCGTCATTGTATCTCCCTACCTAACCCACCTGAAGTCTCTTCCTGTCTGAGCCACAAGACTGGACACACAGTCGGCGCTTAATAAAGACTCTCAGAAAGTTAGATAAAGGAGGGTGGAGGGATGGTGGAAGGCTGAGTCGGTGGGCAGATGGTGAACAGTGAACAGGTCAGAGGGGGGACATGACTGGGAGGGAAGGGATATTTCTGAGCTCTCATGCACCCCATCTCTCCAGGTGTGTCCCCAGCTGCAGCTGCTAAAGCAGCCAAATATGGTGAGTGGCTCCCTGCTGCCCTCCTCCTGCCCAGGCCTGTAGGCTGCTAACACACCCCATCCTGCTCATCCCGTCTTACCCACTCAGGCCTCAGTCCTGCTCGGTCCTAACAGCCTGTGCGGGATCTCCCTGCCCCCAGAACCCAGAGGGGAGGCTCATGACCCCTTAGACTGTACCTTGCCGCAAACTCCATCTGCCCTCTTCTCAGGTGCCGCTGGCCTTGGAGGCGTCCTAGGAGCTGCCAGGCCATTCCCAGGTGGAGGTAGGGCCATCTCTGCTGTGCAATCCTCAGCTCTGTTGGGTTCGCAGGGGAGACCCTGGGGCTGCAGCTAGCACAGTCCACAAGGGAGAAGGGGGAGAAGGAAGAGGAGAGGGGGGAAAGGGGAGGGGGGACAGTCCAGGAAAGGAAACATCCTTAGCAGAGGGGCAGGCCTCAGTGTCAGGGGCACCGTGGACCTTGAGCACCAGGCTGGCAAGCTGAGGCGATGGGGCCCCGCACCAGGATGCCAGGCAGGGACAAGGTTTGTGAAGAAAGCCACTCTGACCATGGAGAAGGGGAGGGGAGTAGTGAACAGAGAGAAAGAGGGGATGAGGCTGGAGAGGGCCCGCCCCATGCCAACCCCAAGTTCCTCCTGCAGGAGTTGCAAGACCTGGCTTTGGACTGTCTCCTATTTTCCCAGGTACGCCCGCTTCCGGCCCTGTGCCCTGAGCTGCAGCTCTGACCCCAAGCTTTCTCCTCCCCTGCTTCATCTCCTGCTCAGGAGGGCTAGGTCGAGCCCCCCAATGGGTCCCATGTCCTCAGGTTACACCACACTGGGCTCCCCTTTATTCTTCTCTTCCTCCCTTGCAAGGCCAGGAAACATCAGCTTTTCTGAAACACCATGCTCATAGGGTAAACTGAGGCTCATAGAGTACCAGGGACTTACCCAAGGTCACACAGTGAGTGAGGCAGAGCCTGGCTCCCAAACCCAGACCTGGCCCCTCTCGAGCGAGGCCACGCTGCCAGGAGGCCTTGGCAGCTCCCAGAAGTGGCACACTCCCCGCCCCTCTCCTGTGTTGCAGGTGGCGGAGCCGGAGCAGGGGCTGGGGGCCTGGGAGTTGGTGGTGAGTCTGCAAGAAGAAGGCGGGGCCCCACCTCAAGCAATGCTCTGACTCCTTCATTGGGGTGGAGGGGGGAAGAGTCCAGCTGAGGGAGTGGCTGGTATGGCCACAACCCTTGGCTGGGTCTGTAGGGGCTTGAGGGGAATCACAGAAGCTGACAGTTCAGCCCTGGGGTGTGGGGATAGGAGGCAAGGATTCTGATTCTTAGAGCTCCCAGCCTGGCACTTGACTAGGTACCGGGACTGAGGTAGGGACCTGGGTCACCCTGGAGCTTGGGATCCAAGTTGTGAGACGGACAAGCTCCCATAGAAAACGAAAGAAGCTGTAAGGGAAGAGCAAGGTCCATCAAGCAGGTAGCCAGGGGGGTCAAAACCTCTCTGATAGCTGCATGTTAGCTGGCAAGGCTGGGGTCTGGCTATGGTGGGAGGGGGCACCCGCCAAGCTGCTCAGACCTCTATGTGCAGGATATGGTCCGCAAGGCCTTCAGAACCGGCTGTGATAGGATCGAGGCCCTGTATGGTGGGGGTTCCGAGAGAGGCGGGAAATCCTGGTCCCCTTCCCAATCCCTACTTCTCCTTCCACAGGCAAACCTCCCAAGCCCTATGGAGGTGCCCTGGGAGCTCTAGGATACCAAGGTGAGTGGCACCCCTACCCCCGGAAGACAGCATGGAGGGAGGGGCAGAGACAGAGGCAGAGGCTGGGCCCATCAGTCTGGGAGAGGCGGGAGCCCGTTTGGACTAAGCCTGGCAGGAAGCTGGAGGAGCTGCACACCTCACTCCTCCCTTCTTCTGCCTCCAGCACAGATGATCAGAGCTGGGAGGAGGCCCAGGCCGCTCCACACTCACCCCAGCCTGGCCTGGCCTAGCAGTCCCTGCCTCTCCGCTGCCCACATGCCCCTCACCCCTCCCCCTTTCAGGAAGGAGTCAAGAGAAAGAGAAGAGGGAGGATGGGGGGAGAACTCAGAGGAGCAGACACAGGGGGAGAAAATGGATGCGATGATGGGAGCCATAGGGTTAGGGAAATCTGAAGGGTGGCAGGGTGCCCAGGCTGGGCAGAGTGGGCAAAGGCCGCTACCTGGCACTGAGCCACACCCTGGCTCAAAATGCACACATGCTTCTGGAAGTGTCGGGGTGGGTCCTGATCATCCCCTCCCAAGCTCCTCCCAACAATGCCCACGGGAGACCAGCCTACGATGGCTCAGACTGAGGATTCCCTCCCACCCCTGCCTGCTTCCCGCTGCACAGATGAGGCAGCTGAGGCAAGGTCTGGGCTGGGGAAGCTGAGGAAGACCAGCCTGGCCCTTTCCAGGGTGCCTAGTGATGCCTGTGGCCATACCCCCTTGCTTTCCAAACACCCTGACGAGCTTCGCTCAGCCGCGTGTCCCTGCCCCACTTGGCTTCTTGCTGCCACCAGGTGGCGGTAACAAGCCATGTCTATCGCCCACAGGGACAGGAACTACTCCCGCCCTCCAACCAGAAAATGGTGCCTTGATGAATAGAAACAAGGTTTACCAATCAGACCCTTCCCAGGAGAGGGCAGGAGTCCTGGGGTCCCAACCCCAATTAGCCACTGACTGTGGATGAGCAAGGCTCTCACTGTCTCTGGGCCTCAGTTTACTTATTTGAGGCCCTCGCATGTTTGTCACACTATCTCCCTTGTTGGAGCTGCTCCGGGTCCCTCACTGAAGGCTTCCCAGATGTGGTGGACTCAGAGTATAGAGACCTCACCCAAGCCCAGTCCTTCTCAGACCTGGACCCAGCGCCTGGCCTCTTCCCCACCTGAGACTTGGTTTCATCAACCACATCTTGAGCCCTGGCCCCACCTACCTGTCCAGTGGGAGTTTGTGTGATGAGTTTGGCCTGAGGTGAAGCCCAGGCTTCTGGAGGCTTCTTGGGGCCCCTGTTCCCCACTGTGATGATGCCGCAGTTGGTCAGTGGGCAGTGGCTTGAGCAGCAACGGGGAGGGTCAGACTAACTTTGTGTGTGTCCCCCACCCCCTCCTGCCCAGGTGGAGCCTGCCTGGGGAAGTCCTGTGGCCGGAAGAGAAAGTGAGCTTCCCAGGACCCCTGACTCACGACCTCATCAACGTTGGTGCTACTGCTTGGTGGAGAATGTAAACCCTTTGTGACCCTCCCCTTCATGCCCCTCCAAAGTCCCCACCTCTGGAGGGGACAGGCTGGCCGGGCGGACTTGGAAATCCACAGGACAAGGAAACAAGAGGACGGTGGCCAGTGGGCCCTGGGAAGCCCCTACTTCAGAGGCGAGGGATGGGTGGGCTTGGCCCCCAGCCCCCACCCCCTTCCCTCCCAGGAGCTCCCCCTCCATACACTCTCTGTCTCCAGGGGAACTCTGGTGCTAAGTGCTGGTGCTTTCATCTTCCCAGGGGAGGGAGGAGGGAAGGGCAGGTCCTCTGGAAGCCCATCTCTGGGGCTCCTCTGAAAATGGTGCAGACGCTTCCTAGGCAATCCCACCTCCCCCTGCCCACCAGGACCCACCCCTGGCTGCGGTCCAGTTGGTACCCAAGCATCACAAACCTCAAGCTGGATTCGGTCACACCATCTCTTGGCCCCGTTGGCCCCCTTTTCCTCCACCAATCACTGTTCCCCATATCTGGGGCACCTCAGATCAGAAAACCCCAATGGGAATAGCCCTCTTCCTCTTGTGGAATTCATCTGCCCATCTGTCCATCCATCCATCCATCCATCAGTTGTCCACCTGGCCCCACTAGCTGGCTGGGCACCCCAACCATCAACTTGGTTAACCTGTCATGGCAGCATGTGCCCTGCCTTTGCCCCACCACACACACCCCTACAATGGGGCCCAGGGTGTGAGGGGCCGTGCCAGCTGGGGCGGCAGGAATCTCCTCCTTAGCCTGGGTCCTCCCACGCAGTACTGTATCCCCCATCCCTCCCTCGAGCCACTGTACTTCACAGCATCTCCCACCCCTGCCCCGCCCATCTCTTTGTGTCTCGCTGTGATAGATCAATAAATATTTTATTTTTTGTCCTGGATATTTGGGGATTATTTTTGATTGTTGATGTTTTCTCTTGATTTTATTTTTGTGATTAATTGAAAAAAAATTTTTTTTTCTGCTCTGGGGAGCTATATCCCCAGAAGAAAATTCATTTTAATCACTTTGGTATAACTCTGGATGAAACACACATTTTTTAAAATAAGAAAAGAGGATTAACTGCTTCAAAAAAAAAGACTAATAAATGAAAATATTTTAAAGGAAACTGTGTCTTGGCCTCCTTTGTAATCCCCTCATCTGCTGTCGGCTCCAAGCCCAGATAGGGAACAGGGCTCGATCTTGGGAAACTTCCACTGTTCAAGGTGTATTTGGGGGGCTGTTTACCAGAATCCCCTGCTGTTGGCTTCTGAGGTTTGATCCTTCTCCAAGTTCAGATTGTCCTTTAACAACTAAAACCCCTTTGTAGGGGAAACAGGGCCAGCCAATCCCCCTCTCAACCCTCCTCTCCCTCCACCCCCCACCCCCCATCCCCCCACCCCCCCCACCCCCCACACATACACGCCTGCCCATGGTGGGTCTCCTCTGGTCGTGGGCTCAGCTACCCAGCCACGCCGTCTCTAGCCCTTGCCCCACAGAACTAAGATAAGCGCAGGGACTGGTGGTGGCCTGTGAGCGCTGAGGGTGCAGCTGGAGGGGAGGAGTAAACAAAAGAGACCCTTCTATCCAGACCAAATCCTTGGTGAACAGCAGTATAGAAAGGAGAAAACGGCCCTACCTACGAAAACTAGAAGACGTGTTTTCCTCCAAAACATCCACTCTCACACATGGCCAAGTAAGGTATCACTTCACTTCCTTATAAAACATAACAGTCCCGCCCTAACCAGTTTGGCTCAGTGGATAGAGCGTCGGCCTGCGGACTGAAGGGTTCCAGGTTCAATTCTGGTCAAGGGCATGTACCTTGGCTGTGGGCACATCCCCAGTAGGAGGTGTGCAGGAGGCAGCTGATCAATGTTTCTAACTCTGTCCCTCTCCCTTCCGCTCTGTAAAAAATCAATAAAATATATTTAAAAAAAAAAAAAAAAAACAAAAACACATAAGAGTCCTGGCAAGTTTGGCTCAATGGATAAAGTGTCAACCTGTAGCTAAAGGGTCCCAGGTTCAATTCTGGCCAAGGGCACGTGCCCAGGTTGAGGGCTTGATCCCCAGTGGGGAACGTGCAGAAGGCAGTCGATTGATGATTCTCTCTCATCATTGATGTTTCTATCTCTCTCGTCCTCTTCCTTCCTCTCTGAAATTAATAAAAATTTATTTTTTAAAAAAAAACAACAACACTAACACTTTCATTTAAAAATAAAATAAAATAAAATACAGCAAATGTCACCTGCAGGTGGCACTGGGAGACTCAGTACCACACTTAGATGCACCCATCTGCAGATACATCCCCCTCCCTTTGGGGCTGGAAATCCTTGGGGCCTGGGGCCATGCCTACAACTCCCTTCTAGACTATGCTCTGGACACCAGATTCCAGAATTCCTTCCCCAAACCACCAAGTCCACTTCCAGGGACCACATGGCCTCATGCCTGCATCTGACCTCCTGGGGCAGATCCCAGGGCCAGTGACACACCCCTACATCAGAAGGGTGGCTAGGCAGCTATTTGTTGGGAGTGTGGATAGAGCAGGCAGACTGGACTATCTTGCATTTGTCTGAAAGGACCTCCGCAGTGCCAGAAGGAGTTGGGATGAAAAGAGAAAGAGGATGGGATCATGCTGAGATAGCTTCCTAGAGGCTAGTAGAAGGCAAAAAACAATTTATCAGGCAAAGAATAAAGCAGGGAGGAGGGTCATGCCTTTGAAGCAGGGAGAGCAGCCTGTGTAAAGGCCTAGAGGGCAGGACAGTGAGAGTGGCCTAGTGAGCCAGGGCAGAGCTAAGGAAAGGTGGAAGGTGAATCTGAAGTTGGTAGGGGGTGGATTCATGGAGACCCACAGGGCGCTGCTGTGGCCATCAGTGAGGAGTGACAGCCTGCCCAAGAATAGTGGCAAAGGAGATTCATTCATTCATTCATTCATTCATTCATTCATTCATTCATTCATTTATTCCTTCAACAAAAATATCCCTTGTGGTCCCTCTTCAGTTCTCTGGCCTCCGAAAGTTGGGCAGCCCCAGCTGGGGGCATCATCATTGCTTTGGTTACTTACGGCTTTAAATACAACCCATGAACTGGTCACCCCCAAAGTGATTCCTCCAGCACAGGCCTCTTCCCTTAGCTGCAGCCTTGCACACCCAAGGCCAGTTCTTATATCTCTACCTGGAAATCTCAAAGGCATCGATGCATAGCATGGTTCCCCACTCCACACCCCGCCCCACCGTCCCCAGCTCAGTAAACAGCGGCTCCAGTGGATCAGGCCGACAGCTTGGAGCCATCTCTGGGTCCTCTCCTCCCACTCCCCATAGCAGACTCGCCAGCAAATGCTGCAATGAATCTATCTTCAGAAGATATCCAGAGTCCAGCCACTTCTCACAACCTCCAGGTCGCCAGCAGCTAGTGCCTGGATTACTACACAGCTTCCTAACTGGCTCCCTGACTCTGCGCTGGCTCTCCAGGCAGCCTTCTCTCCACGCAGCAGCCAAAACAATTCTCTTAAAATGTAAGTCAGTTCAGGTCATGTGTCTGCTCAGAATCCTGCAATGGATCTCATCTCACTCAGGCACAAAGCCAGCAGCCTTTCAATGGCTTAGAAGCCCCTACCTGAGTTGCACCAGCTGTTCTGACCTCACATCCTGCTACTCAGCTTTCCACCAGGCCATGCGGATACACCAGGCCATGGGGGCCCTCTTGTTCTTTCTGTGGGTAGCCGGCCTCCCATTGCAGGCCTCCACGTCTACTGTCTCTCCTGCCCAGAATGCTCTTCCCTCAGCTATCAATGTGCTTGGCTCCCTCATCTCCTTCAGGTCTTGACTCAAACGTCACCTTCTCAGAAGGTCCTTCCCTATCCCCTAAAACTGCAAACGCTACCCTCCCCTGTGCAGCATTCTCTCACCCAGCCCCTGCCTTCTTTTTCTCTAGATTTTCCTTCTTTTTTTTTTTATTAACTCTCCATAGCAGAATGTAAACTCCTTAAGGATAGACACTGTTTTAAGAACAAAATCTATAAACTCCCTGTTTTCCCTAGTTATACACTCTGGTAGAGAGATGGCAAGCAAGTGTACTGATAATAACCCCAAAGATATCCAGGTCCTAATCCCTGGGGCCTTATAAATATTACTGTATTAGTCTGGTTGGGCTGCCATATCAAAGTGCCACAGACCGGAGAGCTTTAACAACGGAAATCTATTTCCTCACAGTTCTGGAGGCTGGAAATCCAAGATCAAGGTGCTGGAGGGCTGGTTCCTTCTCAGGCCTTGCTCCTTCACTTGCAGATGGCCACCTTCTTTCTCTGTCCTCACATCGTCTTCCCTCTGTGCATTTCTGTGACCTAATCTCCTCTTCCTATAAGGACACTGGTTTTATTGGCCTAGGTTCCACCCTAGTGACCTCATTTTAACCTAGCTGCCTCTTTAAAGACTTCATCAACACACATAATCACATTTTGAGGTACTGGAGTTAGGACTTCAATGTATGAATTTGGGTGGGACATAATTCAGCCCAAATGTGATTAAGTTAAGAGTCTTGAGCTGGGAAGATTTTCCTGTATTATCAGGGTGGGCCCCAAGTGTAATCATATATCCAATATAATAAAAGCTTAACATGCTAAGTGTCCATTTCTCCAGTTGGCCATTCAACCAATCGAAGCATAATATGCTAATGATATGCTAAGGCCACTCAGTTGCTCACTATGACATGCACTGACCACCAGGAGGCAGACGCTCCTACTGGTAGGTTAGCTTGTTGCTGGGGTCCGGCCAGTTGGGATTGAGCAAGATGAGCCAGACATACCCTGAAGCCCTCCTCAGTCCCTCCCCGGCGGGCCAACCTCCCACATCCCTCCTGGCCCCAATCGTGCACTGGTGAGGTCCCTTGGCCTGGCCTGTGCCCTCTTGCAATTTGGGACCCCTTGGGGAATGTCAGAGAGCTGGTTTCAGCCCAATGACAGAACCACCAGTTGCTATGACATGCAATGACCACCAGGAGGCAGACACTCAAATCAGGAGCTGCCCCTCTGGTGGTTAGTGTGCTCCCACGAGGGAGTGCTGCTCAGCCAGAAGCTGTGGTCACAGCTTCCTCTCCCACCTCCATGGCAGCACTAAGGATATCTAACTGATGGCTTAGGCCCGCTCCCTGTGTGGAATGGGCCTAAGCCAGCAGTTCTCAACCTGTGGGTCACGACCCCTTTGGCAGTTGAACGACATCTTGCATATCAGATATTTACATTACGATTCATAACAGTAGCAACATTACAATTACCAAGTAGCAATGAAAATAATTTTATGGTTGGGTCACAACATTAGAAACTATATTTAAAGGGCCAGAAGGTTGAGAACCACTGGCCTAAGCCATTAGCCGGACATCTCCCCCGGACTGCGTGCAAGAGGGTGCAGGCCAGGCTGAGGGATGATTGCCCGCCCCCCACGCACAAATGTCATGCACCAGGCCTCTAGCATTATTATAAGAAACTGAAAGAATTACATGGCAACAACTTGAGTAACCTACAAGAAATTGATAAATTCCAAAAAACATACAACCTACCACTTGACCAGCTTGGCTCAGTGGTTGAGCATCAACCTATGAACCAGGAGGTCACAGTTTGATTCCCGGTCAGGGTATATGCTTGGGTTGTGGGCTCAGTCCCCAATGGAGGGCGTGCAGGAGGCAACCAGTCAATGATTCTCTCTCATCATTGATGTTTCTATCTCTCTCTCCCTCTTCCTTCCTCTCTGAAATCAATAAAAATACATTATTTTTAAAAACCCAAAAAGCATACAATCTACCAAGACTGAATCAAGACTGAAGAAATAGAAAATCTGAACAGACCAAAAACAAGTAAGGAGATTAAATCAGTAATCAAACATTTCCCAATTAAAAAAAAAAAATCCAGGATCTGATTTCTTCACTATTGAATACTACCAAACATTTAAAGACAAATTTAGACCAATCCTCTTGAAACTCTTACAAAAATTAAAAAGGAGAAAACACTTTCAAGTTCATTCTAAGAGGCCAGCATTACCCAGATACCAAACCCAAAGACACCACAAGAAGAAAAAACTACGAAGAAGTGACATCAGCAAAATGGCTGAACAGGAGGTCTTCAGCCCACATTCCCTTACAGGAACAATTCTAAAATTCATGTGGAACCACAAAAGACCCCAAACAGCTAAAGCATGAAGAACAAAGCTAGAGACATCACACTTCCTGCTTTCAAAATACATCACAAAGCTATAGTAATAAAAACAGACATATAGACCAATGGAACAGAATAGAGTACAAGCCCTGGCTTGTTTGGCTCAGTGGATGGAGCGTCGGCCTATGGACTGAAAAGTCCCAGGTTCAATTCCAGTCAAGGGCTCATGCCTGGGTTGCAGGCTTGATTCCCAATAGAGGGTGTGCAGGAGGCAACCAATAAATTATTCTCTCATCATTGATGTTTCTGTCTTTCCCTCTCCCTTCTTCTATGAAATCAATAAAAATATATTTAAAAATAAATAAAATAAAATTTCTTCGAAAAAAAAAAAAAAAGAATAGAGAGTGCAGAAATAAACTTATGCATTTACAATCAACTAAACTTCAATGAGGATGCCAAAATCACACAATGAGTAAAGATAGTCTCTTCATACTGGTAAATGGTGTTGAAAAAATTAGATACTGGATAGTCAGATGCAGAAGAATGAAAATGGAACCTTATCTCACACCATATGCAAAAGTCAAGTCAAAATGGATTAAAGACAAACAGAAGACCTGAAAATATAAAATACTAGAAGAAAATATAAGGGAAAACTTCTTGGCATTGGTCAGAGCAATTTTGTTTGTTTTTAATATGTCTCCAGAAGCACAGATAATAAAGCAAAAATAGACAAGTAGTATTGCATCAGACTAAAAAGTTTCTGCATAGCAAAGGAAACAATCAACAGAGTGAAGAAACAAACTGTGGTTATTCTTCTGCATCTGAATATTTAGTACCCAATTTTTCGATCAACCTATGGAATGGGAGAAAACATTTCCAAACTACACATCGTATATCAGCTAACATCCAATACACATAAGGAATTCAAACAACTCAATAGCAAAAACAACAAAATCACAAAACCTGATTTTACAATGGGTAAAGAACTCAAGTAGACTTTTCTCAAAAGAAGACATACAAATGGCCAGCAGGTATATGAAAATGTGCTCAGCATCATCAATTACCAGATAATGCAAATGCATATCAAAACCACAATGAGATATCACCTCACACCTGTTAAAATGACTATTATTTTTTAAAAAAGTAACAAGTGTTGTAGAGGATGTGGAGAAAAGGGAACTCTTGGACACTGGTGGTGAGAATGTAAATTGGATCAGCCACTTATGGAAAACAGTGTGGAGATTCCTCAAAAATATTAAACATTAACTCCCATGATCCAACAATCCCACTTCTGGGTATACATGCAAAGAAAATTATATCTAGAAGAGATATCTGCAGTTCTGTGTTTGTTGTAGCATTACTTAACACAGCTAAGATATGGAAACAGCCTAGGTATCCATCAACAGATGAATGGATAAAGTAAACATGTATAAATACAATTATAATAGAATTAGAGGCCCAGTGCACAAAAATGTGTGCACTCAGGGGGGTCCCTTAGCCCGGCATGTGCCCTCTCGCAGTTTGGGAACCCCCGGGCGATGTCCACCTGCTAGCTAATGCCCACTCCCCAGGGGATCAGGCCTAAGCTGGCAGTCAGACATCCCTCTGGCAGCCCAGGAGCCCTCGGGGATGTCCACTTGCCAATGGGGAGCAGGCCTAAGCTGCAGTCGGACATCCTTAGCACTGCTGAGGAGGCAGGAGAGGCTCCTACTACCACTGCTGTACTGGCAGCCATCAGCCTGGCTTGTGGCTGAGCAGAGCTCCCCTGTGGGAGTGCACTGACCACCAGGGGCAACTCCTGCATTGAGTGTCTGCCTCCTGGTGGTCAGTATGTGTCATAGTCATTCCCAGTGGTTCTGCTGTTAGGGTCAATTTGCATATTACCCTTTTATTATAGGATAGAGGCCTGGTGCATGGGTGGGGGCCAGCTGGTAGATAGAGGCCTGGTGCATGGGTAGGGGCCAGCTGGTTTGCCCTGAAGGGTGTCCCAGGTCATTGTGGGGGTCCCGCTGGGGTCCCTGGCTAACCTGGGTAAGGGGCTGAGAGCCGTTTTCAGGCTGGCCACATTCCCTTCAGGGAGGGGGTCCTGCTGGGGTTCCTGGCCAGCCTGGGTGAGGGACAGAGGGCTGTTTGCAGGTTGGCCACAGCCTCTTCGGGGGGAGGGGGGATCCTGCTGGGGTGCCTGGCCAGCCTGGGTGAGGGGCTGATGGCTGTTTGCAGGCTGGGCACAGCCCCCAGTGAGGCTGGCTAGAAGCAAGTACCTAGGATTTATTTATCTTCTATAATTGCAACTTTGTTGCCTTGAGTGGAGGCCACAGGTGGCCTAGGCAGGCAAGAAGTTTAGCTTCCTCTATAGCTGGGACAAGCAAGTCTCTTGTTTGCTCTAGCTCCGTGGCTGCCGGCAGCTATCTTAGCTAGGTTAATTTGCATATAGTCACTCTGATCGGCTGGTGGGCGTGGCTTAGGTATAGCAGAGTTCTACCTAATTTGCATATTACTCTTTTATTAGATTAGATATTGTTCAGCCCTAAGAAAAAGAAGGAAATCCTGCCATTTGCAACAACATGGACAAACCTGCAGGACATTATTCGAAGTAGAATAAGCCAGACACAGAAAGACAACTATTGTACGATATCACTTTCATGCGGAATTTTAAAAAATCAAAGTCATAGAAGCAGAGCATAGAATCGTGGTTGTCAGGGGCTAGGGAGTAGGGGAAATAGGGAGATGTTGGTTAATGGGTCCAAAGTTTTAGTTATGAAGTCTGAATAAGGTCTGGAGATCTAATGTATAGCATGATGACTGTAACTAATGATACTATACTGTATACTTAAAATTTTCTAAGAGAGTGGACCTTAAGTGTTATCAACACACACAAAAAAGCAACTATATCAGGTGATGAAAATGTTAAAATGTTAATTAGCTTGATTGTGGAAATCATTTCAAGATGCATAGGTCTATAAAAACATCCTATTATATAAAAAGTAAAATATGCAAACTTTGTCAGTTATACCTCAATAAAGCCAGATATTTTAACTGATTGATTTATTTTTGAGGGGAAAGAAAGAAAACTACAGACCAATATCCCTGATGAATATTGATGCAAAATTTCTCAATAAAATACTAGGAAACTGAATTTAACATCATCTTAAAAGGATTATATGCGATGACCACGTGAGATTTATTCCTGGCAGGCAAGTATGGTTCAACATATAAAAATCAACCAATATAATACAACATATTAACAGAATGAAGAACAAAAATCACACGATTATTTCAATAGATGCAGAAAAGGCAATGACCAAGATTCAACACACTTTCACGATTAAAAACCACTCAACAAACTAGGAATAGAAGGAAACTACCTCAACATAATAAAGTCAATAAACGGTAAGTTCAGAGCTAACACCACACTCTCTGAAGCTGAAAGTTTCTCCTCTAAAATCAGAAATATAACAAGGATGCCTATTCTCACCACTTCTACTACAGAATATTATCCAGAACAATTACGCAAGAAAAATAAATAAAAGGAATCCAAATTGGAAAGAATAAAATTATCTCTGCTCATGGATGACATGATCTTATATGTAGGAAATCTTAAAGATTACACATACAAACAAACACACACAACCAACTTGTTAGAACTAATAAATGAATTCACCAAATTTGTAAGTCAAACTTAACAAACAAGAAAAGCAAGTGCCAAAAAAGTGGGAAAGATGTTTAATTAAATAAAATAATTAAAAATAAATCAGTTGTACCCTAGCAGGTTTGGTTCGGTGGGTAGACCTGCTGACCGAAGAGTCCCAGGTTCGACTCTGTTCAAGAGCATGTACCTTGGTTGCAGGCTCCTCCCTGGACTGGGCCCTGGTCGGGGGGTGTGCAGGAGGAAACCAATTGATGTGTTTCTTTCACATCAATATTTCTCTCTGTATTTCCCTCTCTCTTCCACTCTCTCTAAAAATCAGTGTAAAAATATCCTCAGATGAGGATTACAATAAATAAATATATAAATCAGTGTGGTTTTGTACACCTACAATGAACAATCCAAAAGAACATTGAAAAAACAATTCTATCTGCAATAATGTCAAAAAGAATAAAATTCTTAGGAATTCAACTATGGAAATGAAACTAATACATTAAAAACTATAAAACAGTGTTGAAAAACTTAAAAAAGACACAAATATATGGAAAGATTCCATAGTCATGGGTTGAAAGACTTAATATTGTTAAGATGTTCATACCACCCAAAGCAATCTACCAATTCAATGTAATTTTCAATCAAAATTCCAATGGTATCTTTTGCAGAAATAGAAAAATTCATCCTAAAATTCATATAAAAATCTCAAGGACCAAAAAATTTTGAAAAAGAAGAATAAAGTTGGAGGGCTCACATTTCCTGATTTCAAAACATGTTACAAAGATATAGTAATCAAAATAATGTGGTACTGGTATAAAGATAGATAAATGGGCCAAATGGAATAGAATAGAGAGCCCTGAGAAATTTTCAGTCAAATTATTTTCAACAAGGATGTCCAGGACATTCAATGGAGAGAGGACATTCCCTTCAACAAATGGTGTTGGAAAAACTTGATATCCACTTGCAAAAGGAGTTGAATCTTTTATTTTATACCATAGACAAAAATTAACCTAAAACGGACTTAAACAAAGACTCAAAACTATAGGTTCCCTCTAGGAAAATTCTATGTTTCTTAGAAAAAACATAAGGGAAAAGCTTCATCATACTGGATTTGGCAATGATTTTTTAGATATGACACCAACAGCACAAGCAACAACAGCAAAAAAAGACAAATGCGAATACATCAAACTTAAAACATTTGTGCATCAAAGATCAACAGTGAAAAAACAACCTATAGTGGGAGAAAATATTTGCAAATCATATACAGAGGTGGGTAAAAGTAGTGTACAGTTGTTCATATGGAAAATAATATAATAATTAATCAATAACAATCTAATCTAATAAAAGAATAATATGCAAATTGGTGTCACTTTGCTACACCTAAGCCATGCCCATCAGCCAATTGCCATGCCCACCAGGCAATCTCTATGCAAATTAACCCAGCCATGATGACGGCCGGCAGCCACGGAGCTGCAACAAGTGGGAGGCTTGCCCTGGCGATTGAAGAAGCTAAGGTTCCCACCTGCCTTGCCTGGCAGTGGCCTCCACTCAAGGCAACAAAGTTTCAATTATAGAAGATAAACCCGAAATACCTACTTCCAGCCGGCTTGGGCTATAGGAAGCACTGGGAGCCTGGATTGTCAAGGGCAACCCGACCTGGGCTCTGGTTAAAGCAACAAAGTTTCAATTACAAAAGTTAAATAAATCCCAGATACCTGCTTCCAGCCAGCCTCGCTGCAAACAGCCATCAGCCACTTACCCAGGCTGGCCAGGCACCCCAGCAGGACACCCCTCCCTGAAGGGGATGTGGCCAGCCTGCAAACAGCCATCAGCCCCTCACTCAAGTTGGCCAGGCACCCCAGCAGGACCTCCATCCTGATCTGGGACACCCTTCAGGGCAAACCAGCTGGCCCCCACCCATGCATCAGGCCTCTATCCTATATAATAAAAGGGTAATATGCAAATTGACCCTAACAGCAGAACCACTGGGAATGACTATGACACATACTCACCACCAGGGGGCAGATATTCAATGCAGTGCACTCCCACAGGGGAGCTCTGCTCAGCCACAAGCCAGGCTGACAGCTGCCAATACAGCGGCAGTGCTTCCTCAGCAGCACTAAGGATGTCCAACTGCAGCTTAGGCCTGCTCCCTGCTGGCAAGTGGACATCTTCCAAGGGCCTCTGGGCTGCCAGAGGGACATCTGACTGCCAGCTTAGGCCCAATCCCCCAGGGAGCGGGCCTAAACCAGCAGGTGGACATCTCCCGAGAGGTCCCAGATTGTGAGAGGGCACAGGTTGGGCTGAGGGACCCCCATCCCCCAGTGCACAAATTTTTGTGCACCGGGCCTCTAGTACAAAAATAAAGTCCGTGTTTCACATACTCACAACTGTAAATCTACTTTTGCCCACCTCTGTATTTGATAAAGGGTTAATATTAAGAATATACAAAGAACTACAACTCAATAACAATAAGTCAAACAACCCAGTTAAAAAATTGGCAGATACCTGGCCAGTGGTGCTCAGTGGTTGGCATCAACCTATGATCCAGGAGGTCACAGTTTGATCCCAGTCAGGGTACATGCCTGGGTTGCACATGCCTGGACTTGATCTCAGGTAGGGGGCATGCAGGAGGCAGCCGATCAATGTTTTCTCTCTCATCATTGATGTTTTTCTCTCTCTCCCTTTCCCTTCCTCTCGGAAATCAATAAAAATATATATTTTTTAAATGGGCCAAGGGCCTCGCTGTGGTAGTTCAGTGGTTGAACCTGCCAAGGTTGCAGGCTCAATTCCCGATCATGCAAGAGGCAGCCAATCAATGATTCTCTCTCATCATCAATGTCTCTATCTCTCTCACTCTCCTTCTCCCTTCCTCTCTGAAATCAATAAAGACTTTTTTTTTAATGGGCAAATGACCTGAATAGACATTTCTGCAAAGGTGATATACAAATGACCAACAAACAAGAAAAGATGCCTAACATCACTAGTCAGTAGAGAAATGCAAATTAAAACCACAAAGCACTAATTAACATCTCAAAAAAATAGCCTAAGTACTGCAGAGGAAAATTAAAACTTATCAGCTACATCTATAGAATCTCAGGTCAAAATAAAAAAAGATGAAAAGAAGTTTTCTAAATTGACAACCTATTTCCATTAAACTTTTCCCTCTGTTAAACATTCTTATTTACTTTTCCTCTCATAAAAGACTTATGAATTAATTAATCTATTTACCAATTTTCTGATGTGAATATTTAAATTACATCATATCCCAAATGTACATTGTGATCATATGAGAATAAAAATTCTGAACCAGTCTCTCAAAAAAAAATACCCACAATGAAATATCACTTCACATCAATTAGGGTGGCTACTATCAGAAAGCAAAAGATAATTGTTGACGGGGATGCAGAGAAATTGGAACTCTTGTGTACTGTTGGTAGGGATACAAAATGGTGAAGCCACTATGCAAAATGGTGTAGAGATGCTTCAAAAAATTAAAAACAGAACTATCATATGATCCAGCATTCCTACCTCTGGGTGTATAACCAAAAGAATTGAAAGCAAGCTCTAACTTGTATGGCTATGTGGATAGAGCGTTGACTTGCAGACTGAAGGGTCCCAGGTTCAATTCTGGTCAAGGGCACATGCCCGGGTTGCAGGCTCAATCCCCAGTAGGGGGCGTACAAGAGGCAGCTGACCAATGATTCTCTCTCATCATTGATGTTTCTATCTCTCTTTCCCTCTCCCTTCTTCTATGAAATCAATAAGAATTAAAAAAAAAAAAAGAATGAAAGCAAGATCTCTAAGAAATATTTGCATGTCCGTGTTCATAACAGCATATTCACAATAGCCAAGAAGTGGAAGCAACCTAAATGTCTACAAACAAGTGAATAAACAAAATGTGATACACTGGAATATTATTCAGCCTTAAAAGGGAAGAAAATGTTATATGCCAAAACCTGGATGAACCCAGAGGCTATTATACGAAGTGAAATAAGCTAGTCATGAGACAAATATTGTGTGATTCCCTTAGTATGTGGTATCTGAAATAGCCAAATTCATAGAAACAGACTCATAAGAATGCTGGTGGGGGGAAGGAGAGAAGGGAGTTTTTATTTAATGTGTATTGAGTTTTAGATTGGCAAGATATGGTTAAAATAGTACATTTATATTATGTGATCTTTATCGCAATTTTCTTTTTTAAAAAAAAAAAGAAAGAAAGAAAAGAAGAAGCGGCAAGAGGAAAAGAACTGGTTTTCTGCTAGAAGCCCTGGAAGGACTGTGGCCCTTGGCTTTGGCCCAGGAAAACTGACTTGAGATTGCTGGCCTCCAAAACTGTGAGGAAATTCATTTCTGTGGCTTTAAGCTTCCAAGTTTGTGGTGATTTCTTATGGCAGCTACAGGAAACTAATACACTGAATAAATTATCAATGCTGATGTCAAGTGAACCCATGCTATGAAGATTAAAAGCCAGGGAAGGAGACAAAGAATGACAAGGAATGTTAAGCTACTCGGGATGGTGGAGGACACTTGACCTCAGGCCAAAAACCCTGCGATAAGTACATACCTAGGAAGTCAGAACAGCAGCGATGTGCACCTTGGTTAACAAAAATGAGGAAGAATAAATAAATAAGGGCAAAGAAGTAGCCAGGTGCTATGTCCCATAAGGGTTCAAGTAAGGGCTTTGGATTTAAAAGCAAGAAAATGTCAGGTTTTCATCCATTTGTTTGTATTCTTTTTAAAAATATATATTTTATTGATTTTTTACAGAGAGGAAGGGAGAGAGATAGAGAGTTAGAAACATCAATCAGCTGCCTCCTGCACACCTCCTACTGGGGATGAGCCCACAACCAAGGTACATGTCCTTGACCAGAATCGAACCTGGGACCCTTCAGTCCACAGGCCGTCGCTCTATCCACTGAGCCAAACCAGTCAGGGCTCATCCATTTGTTCAGAGGTTCTGAAGGATAACAGGGGGCACCAATTTGGGGCAAGTCCAGCTAGAGCAGAGACGGGGGAGAGAACTGGTAGATTTCTGGATATATTTTGTACAGAGCGCCAATGAGATTTGCTGATGGATCAGACTCCAGGAGTAGGGAGAGAGAATGAGTAAAGTCAAGGGCACCAGCAAGTTTTGGCCTGCGCCACTCCAGATGACGGCGGTGGCATTTCCTGAGATAAGAAACACCTGGGGAGGAGCAGGCCCAGATGCAAAGTAAGAGCTCTGGCCTGGATGCATTCAGTTTGATAGGCCCATGTGCCACCCAAGTGGAGATGCCAAGTAGACATTTGCGTCCTTGTGTCTGCAGTTCAAGGAGGGAGGGAGGGAGCCGCTGAGCCATGTGTCTGGGTGAGGAGGAGGCAGCCTGGGTCTGACAGCATGGATCCCAGGATGCCAGCTCTCCTCTCCGCCCTAGGCTAGGACACCTCAGGCTCTGGATTCTGGCCTGGGTAACGGTCTTGGCTCACCCTGTGACAGTGTCCTCACGGAGCCTCTCACCTAACACCAGTCTGTGTTCAGCCAGGCACCAGTTTGCACAAATCCTAATCGCTGATCTGGAGTAACACAACCTTTCCCACAGGACTCTTAACCCCTTTAGTCTAGAGAATTTTTATCATGAATCCCATCAATAAAATGTTTTTTTAGCAAATATATATATTTGCCACTTGGATTGCAAATGGGCACCTGAAACTAACACCCGAAACTAAGCCCGAGTTCTTAATATGCACCCAAATTAAGATTTGTACCCTATCACACATACGTACACATATTCACTTATAAATTATATACATACTTGACTATACAAATAATATCTATATGATAAAAGCCCAGTGACCATTACAGTGGATGCTCTGGCCGCAGGGGCTGCCACCAGCGCCGTTGCTGAGCCCGAGGGCCCCAGGGCCAGTTGGGGGGCCTGACCCGGGGCTGCCAAAGCGCTGGTAAAGAAGAATGCGAAGTGGCCAGCATGAGCATGCAGCTTGAGATCAAGGCTCTGTGGGACAAATTCAATCAGCTGGGCACCAAGATGATCGTCACCAAGGCTGGCAGGTCAGGGCGCCCTCTCCCCGCTGCGACCCTCCCCACGTGGTGCCAATCTCGGGCAGTGGGCTTTGGCCGGATCCACCCAAGTGCGACTCAGACTGAGAAGCAGGGTGGGGAGTGCGCAGACTGGTCCCTCTCCACATAGGCCAGCTCCTTTGCTGCCTGAGTCCCAGCTGTAGCAACAGCCTCCTGGTGCACGGGGCCGGAGGGTACTGCTTGGGATGCCAGGAAGGCGGTAGAGAGGAACTCTGTAGACCTGTTGCCTGACCAGCAGCCCAGGACCCAAGGCTGTCAGAAACGGACCGGCTCAGGGTACACGGAGCTTGGGGGGAAGGCAGCCGCCTGTGAGGGGCCTTGCCACCAGCCAGTTCCTGGTGGATCCTACCTCAAAGGAAACTCAGTCTTTGGTTCCTTGGTTCAGTCTATCCTGGCTAAAGAGGAACAGCTGGGCACATTTTTAAGGGAGAATAAAGACTCTAAAACAGTGTGTTCTGTTCCGTGGGGATGGCTACCCAGTTGTCTTAGGCCTAAATTCCAGGTGATTGTGAAGCCTGGCTCTGCCACTGGGGCCTGCGTCTTCCAATTGGCCTGTATCTGTCATAAGGGCCCAAAGAGAAGGGGAACAAGTTTTTCGATGCAATGGATTTGACCAACAGACAAAGGCGAGTGCCGGGCTGTGTCTAATGTACACACAGACACACCAGCTCTGAGTCTGCCTGGCCAAAGGGAGCTCAGGGCCTTCTGGTGGTTTCTGTTTCCTTGCTGAGGCCATCCTCCCTGGGAAGCCTGAGGCCCATGCTCAGCTCCAGCTCGTGGGTCTCCTCCAGGTCCCAGAGAATAAATCTAAGACATTATTTGCCTCTTTCAATCTTATTCTCTCATACTCGCATAAGGAAGTTTCCCGGCCACTCCACGCACCTGCCTCCGGAGTCCCCCAGTCTCCTCAGCCCCCTAGCCACCCAGGGCCGCCCGAGGCGCAGGCAAGCCTCTGATGGCAGCTGCCCAGCTGCCCAGGGCTGCCTGAGGCTCAGGTTACCAGGGCCAGTCGAAGCTTGCGCTGCCGGCAGTGGCGGCAGCAGAAGTGTGATGGGAGCATTGCCTCCTGCCCCTGAGGGTTCCCGGACTGTGAGAGGAGGCAGGCCAGGCTGAGGGACCTCCCCCCTCCAGTGCATGCACCGGGCCTCTAGTGTTCATATATCAATGCAAAAAGAGTTTAAGAAGAGTGCTCTAAAGATGAGATAAACAATTTTTGAATTATTTTCTTTGTTAAAAGTACAAAAGTCCTTTTTGCTTTCCGTTTTTAGAAGGTATCACATGGTATGAGCAATGTGACCGAATGTGTCAGATCTGATGAGCCCGGTTACCGGTTTCACCAGGAAATATTGCTGACAAGGAGCTCCAACGAGGGACGGAAATGCCAGCTCTCTTTTGTCAAGTCTTCTTGCAGCATTAGCACTGTTGTCCGTCTCTGCTTTCTCTTCACCACAAGTCCATTCTGTGTGGGTTAGTTTTGTTAAAACTAGGTAGCATCACTCAGCTAACCGAGGACAGGCCCATCGCCCCTCCAGGTCCACTCTGAGCATCCCCTTCACCCTGCACGGGTGGCCCTCTCCTAAGCCCCTCCACCCTGGGGAAGTGACGGCTGCCACCCCCTTCCCCACCCCACCCCCTAGAGTGTGCCTGTCTCTTTGGTCTCCCTTAACCCTGCCCAGTCCATTGTAAAAGCTCCTTTATGAAACTCTGCTCAATAACCCCCACTGAGTGCTCCTGTTTCCTCCCAGGACCTCATCTGAGATGTGCCCTATAGAAAAGCAAAAACACTGTACAGCCTCTTCGGACCTCCATGTCTCCTTGGGACACTTTCCTGTAAGTGCTCTGGGACCATCTGGCCAGAAGGCAGCGAGGGCACTAGTGTCTGTCTAAATATTCAGCATTTTTAAAGCCCCGCTTCTTTACGATTAGAAATCAAGATTTGAATATCCCCCAGGGGTGAGTGACTGGCCTCACAGGCCCCTGGCCAGGGCCCTGGCAAGAGAAATCCAGCAAATGTGATGGCCGTAGCCAGAGTCTGGGTACCTCTGCCTTTGCTCTCTTGGGCACATGGCTCAGCCTCTCGGCTCACAGCTTCCCGGGCAAATAGAATAAAGGGGGAGGGTGGGCCTGGGGGAGATAGGGTCGCTCCTCCCCAGGGGGGCATTCTAGGATTCTCCACTTCTAGGCACGGTGCTACCCCCTTCCAGTGCTCCACTGGGCACCTGTGCTTCGGGAGCCAACCAATTCCTCGGGCCACTTCACTCAGCCGCATCCCTGTTCATCCGTTCCCGCTCCGGAACCCTGGGCCGGGCGGCGCCAGCACCAAGTCTCCAGCACCGGAAAGAGCACAGCCCTGAGCACATCTGTCACGGTCCGGCACAAGGTCACCCCTCCCCCAGGTCCTGCGCCCCGAGCTCCCAGCCCAGCCGGCGAGGGCCTGAGCCCTCCCTCCCCACGGCGGCCCCCGCGGCCCTCGAGGTCCACGGTCTCCTGCAGCTCAAGTCCCGGTGGTTGGCCTCCGCCCCGCCGCCTTGGGTCGGAAGGGGGTTCCTGCGGGAACTGAGGACCCTCGCTTCTCGGCTCACGCTTCTCCGCCTCGGGGCGCAGGGCCGGGCGCCGCCGCGGGGAAAGATGAATGAAGGGGCGGGGGAGCGGGTGGGCGGGGCGCCGCGAGGGCGCGGGGCGGGGCCGCGCAGGGCAATTCGGCCGCCTCCCTCCCGCGCGCCCCGCCCCGCCCCGCCTCCTGCCGCAGCCCCGAGGCCCCGCCCCGGCCCGCCCCTCCGCTCCATCCCCAGGCCGCCGTGGCGCGGAGCCGGAGCCGGAGCCCGTGTCCGAGAGGCGGCTGCGGCGCCGCCAGCCGGAGCCCACCCCGGCCGGGCGCGCTCTCTCCGCCTCCGCCTCCCGGGCCGGCGGCGGCTGCGGGCCAGCTCGCGGGGCCCGGGTCGCCCCCCGCCGCAGCGCCGCCCGGCCCCGCCTCCCGCCGAGTGCATGAGGTTGACGCTACTTTGTTGCACCTGGAGGGAAGAACGTATGGGAGAGGAAGGTGCGCGGGGCGGGCCGGCGGGGGGCGCCTGCGGGAGGGGCCGGGCGCGGGAGGGGCCGGGTCTGCCGCGCGGCCGCGCCCCTGCCTCCTTGGGGGTGAGCGCGACCTTCCGCGGCCCGCGGGCCCCCCCCTGACCGCTGCCCCCGGTCTCCCCTCTTCCGCCCTGGGGGGGACCGCCCTCGGTGGGGAGAGCCCCGCTCCCTTCCTTCCCGCCTCCCCCTGTCCCCCGACCGACGGCCCCCGGCGGGAGTCTCGGGCACGGCCCCCCGCCCCCAGCCCGGCCGTCGGCCGCGCGCTCCGCCCCCCGGGGCCTGCGGCAGGCCCCTCGCCCCGTCTCCAACCCGGGCTCGGGAGAGAGCGCTTCGAGGGAAGCCGCAGCCCCGGGTCCGAGTTGCCGTCTGGCGCCTGTTTGGCTCCGTGACCTTGAGCCAGGCGCTAGCTGCTGGGCCTCAGTTTCCCCGTCTGTACAGGGGTGGAGGCCGCCTAGTTGCCGGTAGCGGTGGTTGGGGCCGAATGGGCAGAGTCCCGATGAACCTCCAGGGCGCCCTTGGCCGTCCGTTGAGGGCCCCCACTCCCTCGCTCCCTGCCAGCAGTGTTGGCCGGAGGATGACCAGTCCCAGCCTCCTCTTCAGCCCCTTCCCCTTGCTGAGGCTCAAGACTTGGGACTCCAGCGCAGTTAGGGTATGAAGACCAGGCTCCCCCAAAACTCCCCCAAGCCCAGAGCAGGTGGGTCTCCCTCCCAGGGTTCCCTCAGCTGCACCATCACATGGGCCCACCTGGTCCTGACTAGGCAGACCCTCCAGCCCTGCGCTCCCCCTTGCTGCCCGCCAGGCCCCTGAAGGCCGTCTTGGAGCGAGGGCCCACCTCACCATCGCCCTTCTGCCCCTACCATAGGTCCCTGGGTCCTCGTGGGGGCACACGCTGTGGCCTGAGATCCCACTGTGTGACCCAGCAAGCCTTAACTTCTCCAGGCCTCAGTCTCCCCATCTGTACCATGAGGAAGAGGCAGGCCTGGGGGATCTTCCAGGGCCCACCCAGTTCGGACCATGCCAGGCTCCCAGGATGACTAAGCATGCCCAGTGGCTAGCTTGTGGAGGTGCCAGGCTCCCTGGAGCAGGTGTCTGGGAGTGCCCAGCTCTGCAGTCTCAGCCTCTGGTCAGGCCAGGACATAGCCAAAGCTCCTTTGGGGCTGGCCCCTCTGGGCTTCCTGCCCTTCCCCTCCTAGGGGTTTCAATCCAGGATGCACCAGGCTAGTGCTATCTAAGCCCTACCTGGACTTGAAGGGTCTTCTTAACTCCTCTTCCTGGGCAGGCAGAGGAGAGAAGGAGTCGTGACAGGAATGTCACCTGCTGCCTTCTTTCTAAATCCTGCGGCTTCCTTACTCCCCATTTACCTTGAGTTGGAGAATGCTGTTGCTGGCGAGTGGACATCTGATCCCCTTCAGTTGACAGTCAGTTTATAGACAGGGAAATTGAGATCTAGAGAGTCTTGGTAATTTCACCAAGGTCTCAGCAAGACTCTCAAACCTGCCTCCATTCTCCTTCGGCACAGTGACTGCCAGCCTGGGGTGTGTGTGTGTGTGTGTGTGTGTACGCGCGCGTGCGTGCATGAGGATTTGTGCAGGTGCATGTGGGGTCCACAGGGCAGGCTTGTCCTACACCAAACGGGGGCCTCCGCTAAGAATGGTTCCTGGCTCCCTTACCACCCCTGCAGGAAGCGAGTTGCCCGTGTGTGCAAGCTGCGGCCAGAGCATCTATGATGGCCAGTACCTCCAGGCCCTGAACACTGACTGGCACGCAGATTGCTTCAGGTAAGGTGGGCTGGCTGGGGTGGGGTGCCCTAAGCAAGAACCTGCCAGAGACAGTGGCTAGGCAAGCATTCTGGGAGAGCTGGCTACTCCCCCTGCTGCTCTCTCTTAACTTCCAGCAAGTCTTTTGCCTCAGTTTCTCCATCTGTTAAATAGGCACTTGGACTAGAGATCCCCGAAGGCCTTTCTGTCTTGTCATTCTAGACCTCTAGGAGAGGAGAGGAGAGGAGAAACCTGTCTTTCCTCCAGTATTACTAAGCCCTGCAGCAACCTAGGCAGGGGGAGGAGGGGGAAGCAGAGCACCTGTGCCTTCTGGGTGCGCATGCTCTAGGGGAGGAAGAAAGACAAACCCAGCCGTGGGGAAAGTTGGGCCTCCTTCGCTGGGCCAAAGGCTGGTTGTGAAGATGCATAGCCCAGTATGCACAGTCCAGACACTGGCTCCCATGTGTTGGAGACAGGGGCCAGGCCTGTGGCTGCGCACATGGGCAGCCCAATGGGGCCGTAATTAGAAGCGGGATCAGGGATAGCCTTAGAGTTGGCTCTAGAGCCAGAGTTGGGGTCTCAAAAGATGTGAGGTTTAGGAATTCCAGGCAGGAAGGAATTCCAGGCAGAGGGACCCAACAGGTGCAAAGGGTGGGACGGTGACCAGCCAGTCAGATGGAAAATGCATTGCAAAGGAGGGAAAGTGAAGTTGGGGAGCCCCGCAAAGGTCAGAGTATCGACCACCAGCTGATGGGGTTTATTGTAGTCAGTGGGAACCTCTGACAGAGTGTTTTCTTTTTTCCTTTTTAAGAATAATGTCGAACATTTCCTACAGTTTAGCAAGGGCCAAGGCACTGGTGTAAGGACAGTTAGGTACTGTGTTGTCTCCATTAATTGAGACACAGAGGGATTAATCCTTTTGACCAGTCACGCAGCCCGTGAGTGAAATGAATACCCACCACCCACCCCACTGGCAGTGAGGCCAGAAGGGAGGCGGGCGTTCAGAAGGAGGGCATAGGGCAGCGAGGGGTTCTCGGCAGGCAGAGAAGACCACGGCCCTGAGACAGGGAGGTGGGCGGCGTGGGCAGTTGCGGGAACTGGAACAGCTCGTTTGGCTGGCACAGACTGAGTGGAGGGATGCAGCGAGGAGGCACACTTGAGACTGATTTGTGAAGGGCCCTGGACACCAAGATAAGCACCTTCTGAGGGTCCTAGGGAGCCGGCAGGGGGGTTCGGAACGCAGAAAGCAAGGGAGGGAGGTGGGCAGAAGTGCTGTTGAAAGTGGCAGGTGGTAACTGGGCAGAGAATGGACCGTCACAGTAGTTCAAGGGTCTTAAAGCCTGACTGAAGACAGCGACTGGGAGTGGAGAGAATTGGAGATAGAGAAGGGACAATGCATGGCAGGTTTTAGTCATTTTAGCCCCCCTTATGAGCACTCTTTTAATGTCATTAAACCTTCGACGTAAGGTTTGAATGAAGTACCGTTATTTGCCCAGCTTGTATGTGAGAAATGGAGGCTCAGAAAAATCAAGTGACTCACTGACAGTTGCAACAGCTAGAGCTGGGACTTGAACCTATGCCTCCCTCATTCCAAATCACTGCAGAGTTGAAGAGGTGAGGGGTCTTGGTTTGGGGCTGGGGGCTGGTGAATGGCAGGCGCTGAATGTAAACTGGTCTGGTTTTTACCCTGGTGTTGGGGAGGGTAGTGGTCTGTTGGCTCAGGTGGAGTCGGGGGCTGGGTTGGTGATGGTTTGTGCCCTGTCCCTGTTGAATTAGAGGTTTGGTGGACTATCCAGGGTGGCAGTGCCCTGGCCAGAGCTGGCTGAGGTGGTCTGAGGCCAGCCAGAGGTAAGAGGGCCAGAGAGAACAGCTGCTTAGGGCTAGCATTGGGTGGGGGGATTTAAGATGGGGCCCAGAGAAATCAGGGGAAGAACTTTCGGCGCCTCTGTACCTCTGGTGGGGAGGGAGATGGAGCCTTGGGAGGCATGGGGAAGGGCCATGAGTACAGCTATGGAAGCCACAGGAGTAGAGGAGTGGGACAGAATGCATGCATACCAGGAGGGGTGCGGCCCCTGGAGGGGCGGTGGGAAGGAGGCATGTTTGGGCAATCCCTGGCTTGACAAGCACAGAGAAGGCTCCCAGTGAGGAGAGCCCGTAGGTAGTAAGAGCTACAGGTTCCACAGAGTGGCTTGCATGAGTGTTCGGACCCTGCGGTGGGGTTCTCCCAACAGCCCCTGAAACTGGTGATGCCAACAGTGTCCACATCCCATGACAGGTGGAAGGCAGTTCGGACAGGAGTCACTGCTTGCCTGGTCCCCATGGCTAATAAGCAGCCAATCTGGCTCTCAGTGGAATGCCCAAGGCTCTGATTCTGTTTGCTTTCTCTCTGGAAGCTTCTCAGTGCCATGAGTTCTGAGGCCCAGCCATGGAAGAGTTCCTGAGAGCACACAGGATGCCCTCTGGCATTAATACTGGGGGCTCATTGTCACCTAAGCCCCCCTCGCCCCCTTCTCTGTTCCAGGCACCCCACGCCTTGTGGGCCCCACCTTCTGGAAGGTTATAGCCAAGCCTGGAGTGGTCCAGGCTTCCCTTTGGCCCAACTGCTGCCTTTGGGAGGTCCCTTCCCAGTAGCCTGTGCTCATGAGCCGTGGGGCTGCCGTAGCTCTGGCAACATTCCCCCGGAGGCTGGGTGAGGAGGGTGAGCATGCAGCTGGCACTGTGGCGGAGCCTGGGCCAGAACGCAGCCTCCCCCTCTTTCACGCAAGGAGGACAGATTGTCCATGAAAGTCGACCTCTTGTTCTCTTGGGGGCAGCACCGGAAGAAGCAGCTACTTGGAGCTTGTCCCTGTCCCCAGAGAGCCCTCGAGCCCTCACTGCCTTTAAGTGGAGGCCGAAGAGCTTGGAGGATGCCTGTCTCGGTGTGCAGGGCTGAGGGCAGGGGGACTGCCACAGCCTCCCTGCCTGCACTAGAGTGCCGGCAGAAGGCCCTTCAGCTGCTTCCTGTTGCGGGCTCAGACCAAGTCCTCCGGCACCCACATTGCTGCATTCTCCTCCCATGCTGGTGGCCACGCTGGCCCCACCCTCTGCAGCCTCCAATCCTGAGTGCCTGGAGTAGATGGGGAAGCGGCCGATCGGCCCACCCTGCCTGTGCACGCCCGTAGGCCTCCAGGGCCCCTGGAGCTGTGGGGAGCTGCTGAGGATGCTGACCTCAGCCCTGAGAAGAAGGCACTTCTTTAGAGGGGCCAAGTAAGTGGGAGCCCCTTCCCCACCTGCCCCATACCTCAGGCAGGTCCCTCGTGTAAGGTCTGGGACTAGAGGCAGCTGTGGGACAAACCGACCGGGGTCCAGGCTGTGGGGCAGGAGAACTGAAACTCCTGGTCACTGTTGGCCGCCTGTGGAGGGGAAACAGGCTGCTGCTGAAGTTTCTGGCCTTTTCTGGTACAGTGTCTCCATGAGGCTGGTCCTCCAGCTGCCCTTCCGTCACCTCCGATGTCTAGGGATATGGCCCTGGGTAGAGTAGACTCACGGGAGGGATGGACCTGTCATTGCAGAGGTTGCCACTGCCTCTCAGCCCAGCCTTCTCATGCCCTCCCAGTGGCTGAGCCTAGCTTTATCTTCTGCTCTCAGGGAGGGGTACCCTGTTTGGGGCAGACAGACAGCTGTCCTCTAGGACTTCCTCTCTGTACACCCTTAGTACCTGGCACCCCTCTCTTGACATCATGTGTAGGGCACCCCTAAGAGCGAGGCCTGCCTGCCCCACCTGCCTCCTCTGGCTCCTGGCTGGATGTGGACCTGAATGGCGAAAAGATGGACAGGGTGAGGGGCTCCTGAGTACCTTCCTTGAGCAAAGGTCCACTGAGGCCACAAGTGCCAGCCACCCAGCTGCTGTGTGAGCCTGGGCTGGATCCCCTACCTGAGACGGAGGGCCCCTGACCCCTGTCTGAGATGAGAGGCCCAGCTGGGGTGCCCAGGAGCAGTTCTGAGGATGCTGGGGGTGGAAACTGCTCCAGTTGGAGTGCACAGAGCAGGTCTCTCTCTGGTGGGAACCACTTACACTCTCTTTGGGGTCCAGTGTTTATGGATGCCTGACCAGGGACCGCAGCGCCCCTGCCGGTTAATGGTGGGCCAACAAGGGCTGGCTGTGCAGGCTGGGGTGGGGGGGCACCTACCTAACCAGGCCTCTGAGCAGGTTTCACCGAAGCGGTGCCCAGGTTGCGATTACACTTACAGAGCCCTTGGATGCCAGCGTGGCCCTGGCCGTAGTCGCGTGGTCGGGTCTTCCGGGGCTGCTAGTAGGAGTTGTGAAGGAGTAGGAGTTTGCAGGAGGGAGGAGAGCTCCTGACCAGCCCACCCACCTGAAGCCAGGCGGCCCCACTTCCTGAGTCCTGGCAGCCTGGCAGTGAGGGGGAGACTCCGTGGTGTGGCACTCCCGTTACATCGTGATGTGCCTGCCTGGCGGCAGGGTGAAGTGACTCACTGATGAGCGCAGAGCGTGGGGGGCCTCCCCGTGGTCATGGTGCAGTGTCTGCACCGCCTCTTTGCAGAGCCCGCTTCTCCAGCACCTCCCCCCCCCACCCCTTCCGCAGCGAGATGCCCGCCCCTGCGGGGCCCAGGGCAGGAAGCAGGGGTGCGGATGACGTCATGGCTCTAGTCCAGATGCTGCTTCCGCTGCCTCCTCTCGTGTCCCGGTCTCTTAGGGAAATGGCATCAGACCCGCCTTCGGGGCGCATCTCACTCCCCACCCTGGTTCTGAATCCAGGCGTCTTGTGCCTTCCCTGCCCTGACCTCTCCCCACCCATCACCCCTCCCTCTGGCTCCCGGACAATGGAGAACTGGCTGGATCCCTTAAAGGGACAGTGTCCCACCAGCACACTTGGCTGCTGCCCTCTCCCCTTCATCCTCAGTGCCCTAGTTAAGGGGCAGTCGATGAAAGCAGACTGTCGAGTGTGGGTTCCCTGGGGACGGGGCTGTCTCAGGACCCAGTCTTTCCCGCCCCCTCTCTCCTGAATTGTTTGTTTCCCTGCTGAGCGATAAGCTCTGAACCTGGGTCCTTCAGTACCTGTGTGACCTTGGCCCAGCACCCAGAGGGCGCAAACAGGCAGGACCGGATGGACTTTCTGCATGTGTGTCCCTGGCCCCTAGGACCCCGGTCAGTCTTTGAAAACGTGCCCCTGAGGGCTCGCTGGGATCCACATTTCTGCATTTGCTCCTCCTGATTTAGCTGGGCTGTGGGTGCTCTCTCCACTGGGACAGACACTTGGGTGGCAAGAAGTTTAGCTCCAGGCCTGTGGGGTGACACCAGGACCGGCATTCCTCCCCATCCGCTCTTCAGGGGCCCCACCAGCTCCGCTTCCCGAGTGATCCCTGGTGATCCTCCCTCCAGCAGGACTGCCCTTCTGAAGGGAGGTGTGGGGCCTAAGGCTCTGGCTGAGGTGGAGGGAGGGACGATGCTGCGCTGCCCTTTAGTTCCCCTTGTGACTGGCAGCACCTGTAGGCCCGACGGGTCTAGGAAACCAGCAGATCCTCTGTCTAAACTGATCCTGCCTGGTCTCTGCTGAGCTGAACCTCAGTGGAGTCGCTTTGTGTGACGAGCAGTTCCGATGCTCTGAAGCTCATCGGCCTTCTTTAGGATGAGGATGCCCATGGCTGCCTCGTGGAGGCCTGTGGGGATTAAGTAACTCTAACCAAGACCGTGGGGAGGTGCTAGCTTAGTAGTTGTCACAGCTCCACAGGTCACTTTTATGTATGTCCGTTGGCTCAAGCTGCCTCCGCATTGCCTGGGTAGGGGCAGAGGAGAGCAGGAGGAAGCCGTCTAGAGGAGTGGGCCCCTGGTTGGTGAGGATGCCCAGCCCAGTCCTGGGCTCCTGGTCCCATTACGCCTGCATGGGCAAGAGCTCGTCGCTTGCCCTCCCTGGGCCCTCTTTCTTACGTGACAAGGAACGGGCTCCGGTGAGCAGCACTGTGGCCAGATATGTGGGTGTGCAGGCTGTGCACTGCACAGAGCCTTCTGGCCAGGGGGCTGACTCCATCCCTGACCCCACTTGGAAGCCCTGTGCTCCAGTGCAGGCTGTCTCGGCCCAGTGGGCACCCCTTTTTGTGATTCTCACAAAGGTGCCTGTAGACTGTGACCAGACCCAGGTGTAGGAGAGGGTTGGGAGGGGGCCACGCTAAGCCCCGGCACCTCTTCCGTCAGGTGTTGTGAATGCAGTGTGCCCCTCTCACACCAGTACTACGAGAAGGATGGGCAGCTCTTCTGCAAGAAAGACTACTGGGCCCGCTATGGCGAATCCTGCCACGGGTGCTCGGAGCACATCACCAAGGGGCTGGTCATGGTGAGCACCCCCTGCCCCACTCGTGTGTCTCACCTGGTCTGTATGTGTGCGTCCGTCCGTGTCCTCACAGGTTTCCCTGCTCGAGATCTCTCTCCCATCATCTCTCTCATTCTTCTTTTCACTGGTTCTCTAACTCCCCCCACGCCTTCTTAGCCTGTTTGTCTGTCTGTATCCCTCAGCCCCCTACCTTTACTAGTAGAGCCTGCTCTGTCCAGAAGCTCTGCAGCTGGCCAAGCAGACCCTAAGGTTTGTTTGGGGTTGCCCTTCTAAGAGAAGGTCAAGGGGAGGAGACACGGGAGCTGAAGGGGTTACTAAGTTGGGTTGCCTCCCCGCTCCTTCAGGTGGCGGGGGAGCTGAAGTACCACCCCGAATGCTTCATCTGCCTCACGTGTGGGACCTTCATTGGTGACGGGGACACCTACACGCTGGTGGAACACTCCAAGCTGTACTGGTGAGTGCCTGGTCTCTGTCCAAGTCTGCCGTGCCCACCTGTAGCACAGGTCTCCCATCCCAGGGCCCTTTCCCTTCCCATAGGGGGCAGTCATTAATAAAGGTGCTTCGTAGGAGTGACTGGGAAGTATGACATGAAAATCACACTGAGAAAGCCTCAGATTTCTTGTTGTATTACTGGCACTGACCACTGACCCTCCAACTTTAGGGCCCAGTCCACACACAATAAGACCAGCTTCACTTCAGACAAGTTGAGGGCTCCCTAGGCTGCTCCCACTTCAGACCAGCTGGTTACAGATCAGGCATTCCCACATCCCCCTCAGGTGTGATAATTCACTAAATGACTCACAGAACTCAGGAAAGTTCTATAATTAGGATTCAGTGTTTTATAAAGGATACAAACCAGCCAGATGAAGTAATGCAAAGGGGAAGGCCTAGGAGGGTCCAGAACTCAAAGGTTCTGTGCATTCCCCCCAATGGGAGCGGGATGTGGGACCCCCACTCCCCACTGCAGCATCACCAGAGTATTTACCGAGGTTTTGTTATGTAGGCAGAATGGATAGATCATTGGACACGTGCCTGAACTCAGTCTCCAGAGCCCCTCCCCTTCTCAGAGGTTGAACTGGGTTGAAGCACCAACCCTCTAATCACAAGGCTGGTCTCTGTGGTGGTGAGCCCCGATCCTGAATCATCTTGTTAACATAAGGTGACCAGACATCCCACTTTTGGTGGGACAGTCCCAATTTTTAACAATTTGTCTCGCGTTTTAAAAAAGTCCCGATTTTTAGAAAGAGACATATGTACTACTCTTTGTAATATTTTAAGTAATAATAAAAAATTTAAAAAAAGAACACCCCTCCCGCTCCCATCAATGGTGTCCCACTTTATCAATGTTAAAATCCGGGCACCTTATCTATCTAATCTAATAAAAGAGTAATATGCAAATTAACCATCACTCTGAGACACCCAGTCACACCCACCAGCCAAGCTACGCCCACCAGCCAATCAGAGTGGCTGTATGCAAATTAACCCAGCCAAGATGGCGGCCAGCAGCCATGGGGCTAGAGCAAACAGGAGGCTTCTGTTTGCAATGGAGGAAACCTCCTGCCTAGCCCGGCTGGGCATCTGCTCACAGCAACAATGTTTCAATTATAGAAGCCATGGAGCTTCCTTGCCTGTTAGGCCTCAGCTCAAGGAAACAAAGTTTCAATTATAGAAGATAAATAAACCCCAGAAACCTGATTCCAGCCAGCCTCTGGAACATTGGGTCAAAAAAGCTATGGGCAGCCTGAAAATGGCGCTCAGCCCCTCACCCAGGCTGGCCAGGCACCCCAGTAGGGACCCGAACCCTGAAGGGACCGTGGGCAGCCTGCAAATGGCCCTCAGACCCTCACCCAGGCTAGCCATACCCCCATGGGATGAGGGTCCCCACTGGGGGGCTTGGCCAGCCTGCAAATAGCCATCAACCCCTCAACCAGGCTGGCCAGGCACACCAGCAGGTAGACATCCCCCGAGGGGTCCCAGACTGCGAGAGGGCACAGGCCAGGCTGAGGGACCCCCCTGAGTGCACAAATTTTTGTGCACCGGGCCCCTAGTGTTAACATAAACTCGGGTGTGGTCTGAGGGGCTCAGGAAAAGCAAAGACTCTTATTCCAAGGCTTTAGACAGCAGTTCTTTTTTTTTTTTTTTGATAAACAAAAGCCAAGTTTATTTGTTCATTTCTTGCATTTGAAGTACTCCTCGATGACATCCTTTGCCTGAGACTCTTTGCCATAGTCCTTAACCACCACGCAACTGCAACCAACCACTTACGGGGTTTTCCCTCTGTCGATTTTACAGAGGCCTACCCACTCCCCTAGTTTCTTGTTGTCGTCAACCTTAATTAGGTTGATTTGGTGTTCAGCACACAGAGCCTCCACCAACTTGACATACATAGGCTCGTCACAGTTGGATGCGAGTACACAGAGGTGGGCTTGGCGCTTGTCTAAGGCTTTGGCAGCCTCGCGGATCCCTCGCACGAGGCCGTCGTGGATGAGGGCGGTCTTGAGCACCTCTTACAGAGCGGTATTGACGTCCATTACACCTCCGGCAGCGATGCCTTCCTCGGCCATGGCGGTGGGTTATGGGGAGAGCCGAATCTTGAACGCGCCCAAGCCTCCGCCTCCGCGCAGCTCCGCGGCGGCAGGGAAAGAGCTAGGCAGCAGTTCTCAACCTGTGAGTCAAGACCCCTTTGGCGGTCGAAGGACCCTTTCACAGGGGTCACCTAAGACCATCCTGCATATCAGATATTTATATTACGATTCATAACAGTAGTAACATTGCAGTGATGAAGTAGCAACGAAAATCATTTTATGGTTGGGTCACAACATGAGGAACTGTATTTAAAGGGCCAGAAGGTTGAGAACCACTGCTTTAGAGTCTCTTGCCCAGAAACCAGGGACAAAGACCAGAGAAATTTTTTATTATGGAACACTGATAAAACTGGATTCAAGGGCAGCATGGCTTGATCCCAGATGGACGTTTAATGAATTACTCCTGAACTAGACTTAACCCCAGGCCTCTTTCTGGTCAGCTTATACCGCGACAAGTGAGTCGGCAAAGCCAGGATGACTGAGCATCCGAAAGGGCCTCGGGCAGGGCTGCACATGCTCACTTCCTGTTCCCAGTCCCATTAGGTAGCTAAGGTCCTCCTCCTCCCATGGGAAGCAGTCAGGGTGGTGGGCCTGGGACTTGGGGGTGGGGAGTTGCTGGTGACTACTGATGCTTTTCTTCCCACTCTTTGGGTCCCCACTGCCTGTGACTCTTGCAGCGGGCACTGCTACTACCAGACTGTGGTGACCCCCGTCATCGAGCAGATCCTGCCCGACTCCCCCGGCTCTCACCTGCCCCACACCGTCACCCTAGTCTCCATCCCAGCCACAGCTCATGGCAAACGTGGCCTCTCAGTCTCCATCGACCCACCTCATGGCCCTCCAGGCTGTGGCACGGAGCACTCCCACACCGTCCGCGTCCAAGGGTGAGTGGCGGGCCTGCTGAGGCTGCAGGCGGTGTGGGCTAGAGCCATGGGTGCTTTAGATGGGGAGCCGACTCTGGGTCTGGGGGCTCTGTAAATGGTAGCACATAGGCCCATAGAGAGCCCGGCTTCGACAGCCTGTTACACCAGATGCCCAGTTCCTCTGAAACCACTGCACAGCCCTGGCTGGTGTGGCTCAGTGGGTAGAGCGTCGGCCTGTGGACTGAAGGGTCCCAGGTTCAATCCCAGTCAAGGGCACATGCCTGGGTTGCGGGCTCGATCCCCAGTGAGGGGCGTGCAGGACGCAGCTGATCAATAATATGCTGTCATCATTGAAGTTTCTCTCTCTCTCTCTTCCTCTCCCTTTCTCTCTGAAATCAATAAAAACATATTTTCAAAAATGAGTAAGTAATAATTTCTTATTGGGTCCACATCAGATCCAATAAGAAAGAAAAGTAGTAATGTGGGGATAAGGACACATATGTAATAACTTAATCCGTAAAGAAATTTAAAAAGCAAGACAAGTACCCAGGTCAAGAGTAAGTGAAGGGGGGAGCGCAGGGGTAGCAGCAGCACACTAGCGGTAGCCGTGCCTGGAGGCACATCTAAATTGGGTGAACTCACGCTTCCGTTTTCTTTAAATATGTTGTTACTGATTTTGGAGAGAGAGAGGAGGGGAGAGAGACAGAGAGACAGAAACATCTATGAGAGAGATACATTGATCGGCTGCCTCCTGCACACCCCAAACTAGGGATCGAGCCTGCAACCCGGGTATGTGCCCTGAATCAGGCATTGAACCAGGGACCTCTTGGTTCATGGGTTGCTTCTCAACCACTGAGTAGCACCAACTGGGCCTTAAGCTTCAATTTTCAAGTCCTTTCGTGGCTGGGTCTCTCAAAGCCTTGACCTGCTAAGGAAGCTAATCTGATAATAAAACTGCTCCCTCCCCCATTAAACTTGGAACCCCAAAAGGTCTCAAGGTGAAGATGAATGAGAAATAAACCACACCTTCCATCAGCTCACCCTTCCCTCCTCCCCCCGCTCCGAGAACTGTAAAATAAACTGATTTGAACCTGAATGGAAGAGGAGAGGGGATCTAAGAATTTATACACTTGGGATTGCAAACCAAATTCATATGTCTGGGTGGTTCAAAAAGCCTGAAGACAAAATTGTAAAAGGTTGAAATGCTTCTTCCCAGCTGATGGTGCTCCCACGCCCTTTACAGAATCAGATGCAGGTTCTTTGTGAAGAAACTCGCCTCCAGGCTTCATTGAATTTTCTTAGATAAGTTTCTCAAGGATGATGAGCAACTCAGTCAAAAATCACTGGACATATACTAATATATAAGAGGGCAAGGCATTGTGAGTGAGAGTCAGCAGAAACAACAGGAAGCAGAACCAGACCTATACAACCTTCGATATTGGAATGAGCAGAAACAGTATAAAGTAATTGTGCTCAATATATTTCCATAAAAAAGAGATGCCTGAAAAGTGAGTAAAGAGTAATACATTTATAAAGGAAACAAATATTACCTCTAGAAATGAAATAATGTAATTATTAAAACGAAAATATTAATTGAAGCATTTAACAATAGAGTACAGTTTAAAACAGAAGAGAGAACACAAAAGGATGAAAACTGGGAAAGAGAGGTTAAGACATATGGAGGACAGTGAGGGGATCCGATCATCTATTTGGCATCCTAGAAGAAGAGAGGACTAATGGGAGAGAGGCAGTATTTGAAGACGTAATGGCTGAGAACTTTGTAGAACTGATAAAAGACGCCTGTCCTCGGAATCATGTCCAGTAAATCCCAAACAGCAAAATAAAAATAAATCTATCCATGGATCACCCCATCTAGTGAAATTAGTACCCTAGAGGCAAAAGAAAAAACTTTCAAAGTGGCCATAGAAAATAGAGAAATTACCTTCGAAAAAGTTCAGTTGGACTGACAGCTGATTTCTCAATAGAAAACATGTAAGCCAGAACTCAGTGAAATGATATGTTTAATGCCCTGAGCAAAAAAATAACCATCAACTAGAATTCTACATTTGAAATATCCTTCAAGAATGAGGGTGAAATAGACATGGTAAGGCAGGCGAAACCAAGATTTGGTACCAGCAGATCGTCCCTAAAGAAAACGCTAAAGCGTATAGGAGAGGTCCAAGGTGCCAGAAGGAGTGAAGATGAGGGAGCCGGCTCTGGCCGCTCACTGTGACAGGGAGCAGCTCGCTGTCCTCTGTGGCCTTTGGGGTCTTTGAACAATGAGGAAGTTGGACACTTGGAAGCTTTCTGAGATTTCCCTGAGGAGCTCATTGACTCCCCGAGCAGCAGTTTCAAACGTCTCCGTGTCCCCACATCTAGACATGAGAACCAAGGGCCAGCTTCCGTGGGATTCGGCGAACTTCCTCACACACCGGCTGGGTCCCAGGTACCATGCCTGAGCAGTGAAGGCAGTTCTGGGGAAGGAGGATGCTGGCAGGCTTGCCTTTCCATCTACACCCCCACCTTGAGCATCAGCCAGGCCAGCAGCTGCCTTACATACACAAGTAAGCAGACAGACTGGTGAGAGAGATGGGGGAACTCCCAGACCAGCTGGTCCCTGACAACCAGGCAGAATTTTAGAAATGGAGAGCCGGTGGCACCTCCCCCTCTCTCCCTTACTGGCTGAGCATTCTTTCCAGACAACATCTGCTTTCCAGTTTCTGCAGAGCCGTCCCTTCTCAGAAGCTTCCCACTTGCCCAAAGGCTGCTGACCGGATTTACTTGTTTTAAGCGAGTCTTCGTGGACCACTTTTCGTTTTGTTTATAGCAGCATTTTAAGGAAAGTTTCTCTCTGACTCGGCCCCCTGCTGCCTTAACAGGAGAATGAAGGGAGAAGAGAAGTCTAAGGAGTATATTTTTCAGGCTTTATCCATGAGAAGCTTATATTAATGAAAACGTATTCATTGGGTTTTGTTTTTTTTTCAACTTTTTATCTTGACATTTACAAATTTACAGAAAAATGCTAAAAATAATAACACCTATACAACCTTCACCTAGATTCATCCATTTTAATTTTTTGCCACATTTGGGGTGTATGTGTGTCTCCCTCTACATTTATGTATGTATAGACATATATATTGATCTGTTTATATATACACATATATGTACATACTGTTATTTACTAAATCATTTGAGAGTAAGTTACAGAGATCGCTGATCCTACCTCCCTGCCAAAAAAACTTCAACATTCTCCTAAAATAAGGATATTCTCTTACATAATTATCAATTGTATCGTATATGTAATCATGCCGTTTAGGACGTTTAATATTGATACAGTGCTTTTATCCAGTAAGCAATCCATGTTCAGATATTCCCCGTGTCTCAGTACTGTTCCTTGGAACAGTTTCCCCGATGCAGGATCTAGCTAGGATCATGCATTTCACTGAGTCCTCATGTCTCCCTTCAGTCCCTTAATTTGTGACAGTTCCTCAGCTTTTCATTGTCCTCCATGACGTTTATGAAGGGTGCAGGTCAGTTGTTAAGTGGAATGTCCCTCCATTGGGTTTGACTGATGTTTCCTCTTTATTAGATTTCGGTTATGCTTTTTGGCCTGGTAAGTGCTGCTGTGTCCCTCTCTGTGCATCGTACGCATGATGCCCTTTGATTGGGGATGTCAGCTTTGATAACCCTGTCTGCTGTAAAGGATTTTTCCCCCCTTTGTAATGTAATCAATAAGTCATTTATGAGATTTGACTCTGTAAATATCCTGTTCCCAAGAACCTTTCACCAAATGATGCTGGCATCCATAGATGATTCTTACCTGTATTAATTATTACCATGATGGCTACAAAATGCTGATTCTCTCACTGTTCTCCCTTCTGCATTTATTGCCTGGCTTTCCAATATAAAGAAAAGCTCCAGGTGTGAATATGCTCTTGATAATGAAATTTTTTTAAGAGTCTCTTTTCCTTCAAGTCTTCAGTCTCCCCTCTATCCTAACGCCTACCCTTCCCCATCTCAGGGCAGTGGAAAAGTGAGCATTCCTTAAAAAGCTTTTATGAAGACAAAAGGAAAACCAGATAACACCAAAGAGTTAAAAGAAGCAATCAAACTTGGCAAATTGGCCATTCCATGAGTTAGCTTATGGCCAAAGACTCGAGGGCATCATCCCATCCCCACTCTGCAGTCATGGCTCAGGGCAGGCCTCGAGCTGGAGGAATGGGAGCCTTCACCTCACCTTGCAGGGCAGGTGCGGGAGTCAGGAAGCCAGTGAATCCAGACCCTTTTAACACTCATGACATTCGTCTGCCCCAAGCACACCAGGAAGTTTGGAGGATTGGTCTATCCTCTATGGCAGAGACAACACTCTGTTGAACGGCAGCCCCTGCGCATCTGGTATGGGGCAGCAAATAGCTAGGGGAGTGCCACCTTTCTCCAGGTTCACACAGTGGGGGGCGTCAGTAATTAATTACAGAATTCTCACCAAACCAGAACTCAAAGTTCTAGACCATTGCCATCTACTGGTCACATAAGTTAGAACCAAACCACCTTGGTTTCCTCTCGGCTCTAGGGGACCGGTGGGCGCACAGGAGTCTGACCACTGCTCTTGCTCTGTGCCCACAGAGTGGACCCAGGCTGCATGAGCCCCGATGTGAAGAATTCCATCCATGTTGGAGACCGGATCCTGGAAATCAATGGCACGCCCATTCGGAACGTGCCCCTGGATGAGGTATGGGTCCTGAGTCTCGTAAGCAGGATTGGAGGTGGTGCCTTCATGCCCGCCCCCACCACCTGGGACTCACCTGTCCACACACCTGCTCTCCCCAGATTGATCTGCTGATCCAGGAAACCAGCCGCCTGCTCCAGCTGACTCTTGAGCATGACCCCCACGACACACTGGGCCATGTGGCGGGCCCTGAGCCCAGCCCCCTGGGTTCCCCAGCTCACACTCCCAGTGGAGAGGCTGGCAGCTCTGCCCGGCAGAAACCTGTCCTGTAAGTCAGCCCTGTACCTTGTATATCTGGGTACTTTTGCTGGTGCTGGGCCTCGAGGTGGGACCTGATTCCCACCCTGTAGTCGCTCTGTCTGTGAGGGAGTCAGCCCTGCAGAAAAGCAGGCCAGCAAAAGGTGCTGGAGACTATGAGAGGAAGGATATGGGTAGTGAGAAGCAGGAAAGTAGATGGGAGCATCTCCCCCAGCTGGGAGATGCTTTGGGTTTGGGAGGGGTGGGTTCCAGGCAGAGCTAATTGCAGCACTGCAGATGTGGCAGGGGTCCTTGGACCTTGTCCCCCCATTACAGGGCCTCACTGAAGGGAGTGGCAACAAAGGGATGTGTTTCACAGAAACCGCTCTGGTCCCCCAGGTGGAAGGGCACCCAAGACCAGCGGTAGCTAGAGGGCTATTGCAATGGTCCAGGTCAGGGGTGCCCTGTACCCTCCTGCAGAGGGTTGGGGGACATGAGACAGAAACTAGAAGCAGCCTGGTCCTCACTGCTCAGGACTCCTGATAAAGACTTGGGGAGGGGGCGAGGGGACAGCCTTACCCCTGAGAAATAGTGACGCTGAGGTTAGTATATCCTCCCCACTGTTTGCATTTGGGCCTGGTAAGTGCTGCTGATGCTGCCCTCGAGGGCCGCCCACGTGGCAGGGCTGTGGGCTTCTTGGGAAGGTCGCCCGTTTCTGCGCCCCAGGACCCAAATGCTGCACCACCAAGCGGAGCAGCCCAAGGACACACGTTCCCACCGAGGGCACCTGAACAATAGTGGACCCCAAACAGGAAGGCCAAAGAGGACGGGACACCAGTGCTGGCATCAGGATGGGGAGAGTCTTGTGGCCGCCTCAGGAGAGCTGCCATGTGCTACGGATGATTGTGCATAGGCTGACATAGATGGGAGCATGACAGGCAAGAGGCGGCCTCGGCCAGGTGTCCGCCTGCCCCTGATGGCACTGGGCATGTGTGTGTGCCCCCAGGAGGAGCTACAGCATCGACAGATCTCCAGGTGCCGGCTCACTGGGCTCCCCTGCCTCCCAGTGCAGGGACCTGGGGCGCTCCGAGTCCCTTCGCGTGGTCTCCCGGCCACACCGCATCTTCCGGCCGTCGGACCTCATCCACGGGGAGGTGTTGGGCAAGGGCTGCTTCGGCCAGGCCATCAAGGTACAGGGCGTGCCGGGCACGGACAGGACAAGAGTGGGAGCAGGGCGGCAGGCGGGTGCAACCGATCAGTCCTCCCTCCTCCCCCCAGTGTCTCCAGGAAGCCACATGGAAGGGGCTTCCAGACTCCCGAGCCAGTCTCCTGCACCTGGGCCTCCCTGATCTAGTGAGGGGAGGGTGCCTCCTCCAGACAGACCCAGAGCTCCACCTGGAGGCAGTTGTTGGGAGGTAGAAACTGGGAGGGCAGCACAGCCACACCCTGAAGGCCTCACACTGAGCTCGATGCCAACCCGCTGGGGCTCGGGACTGCTTTCCCCTTCACACTCTCCCCAGCAGAGATCCGAGCCCTTCCCTGGCCCTCATGACCTGGGCTATGACGAGGCTAGAGGATTCAGGATTATACAAAAGGAGCTGGTCCGGTTGCCCGCATGCCCTTGTCCAGACAGGCCCTGGCCCTCGGCCCATATCCTGGTCCCATGACCAGGGGAGGAGCCCTTGGCAGCACCACCATTCCACCTCCAGGAGACAGCCCAGCAGAGCAAAGACAGCTGGCCTCTGGGTTAGGCGGTCCTGGACCCAAGCCCAGCCACCTCCTTCCCTGCCAACTGGGTGACCTTGAGCCCTGCTAGGGAACCTCCCTGCGCCTCAGTTTCCTCATCTGTAACGGTATTAAGTTCTGTCACCCTTCAGATCCGGCTGCTTATCTCCCTGACAGGCCTGGGGTAGGAGGGGGTCTCGGCAAGTTGGGCTTAGAGCAGAGCCTGTGTCTGTCTGTCTCCATGCCTCGGTATCCCCACGCAGGTGACACACCGGGAGACAGGTGAGGTGATGGTGATGAAGGAGCTGATCCGGTTCGACGAGGAGACACAGAGGACATTTCTCAAGGAGGTCAGTGAGTGGAACTGCCACACTCTTCATCAGACGTCTGGTACATGCTGTGGCCCCCACCCCTTTCCACCATTGAGAGGGGTGGCAGAGGGTCCCAAGAGGATGACACTCAAGTCAAACAACCAAAGTAGAAACAGTATCTGCCAGGAGGGCAAGAAAGGGCCACCCTGGGGATGGGGGAGCAGCTCCAACCAAGAGCACAGTGGCAGTGGGTGTGGCAGGAGCCCCATGGGGCGGGGAGGGTCCCTGTCTGTGGCATTGTCTGGCCTCTGGTGGGACAGTGGAGGGAGGAGGAGACCCGTGCACAGCCCCGGGCACAGCCTGTTTGCTCCCCGCCAGGTGAAGGTCATGCGCTGCCTGGAGCATCCCAATGTGCTCAAGTTCATTGGGGTGCTCTACAAGGACAAGAGGCTCAACTTCATCACCGAGTACATTAAGGGGGGCACCCTCCGGGGCATTATCAAGAGCATGGTGAGTGCTGGGCTGCCCCGCGCAAGCCACCTTCCCTCTGGGCCTGACCCCTCTTCTGTGGAGTGGGCCTCTGGTCTCAAAAGACACTCCAAACCCTGGTTCGGAATCCAGTAGGGTTGCTTTGACTCCATCTAAAGCCAGGGAAAAGCTGAGGCCCAGAGAAGGGTGGCAGCTGGGCTGAGGGGACACAGGCTATTTTGAATTGGTCATCCTGCAGGGCCGCAGGCCAGCCCCAGCCCACTTGCCACAGGTCAAACACCTTAGAGGCCTCTCCCGTTACCTCTTCACGTGGACCTTTGTTTTGCTTCTGGTGAAAGCAAATCATTCGTCTTGTTTGCCATGTTCCATAACATTCAGAACTAAGGGCTTGGAGAAAATGCTTGGAGGGGTACTTCCATCGCTCTTGTGCTGCTGGCAGTGCCCCGAGGTCCAGAGTGAGGGCTCACAGCATCACAATGAGACCTCAGGTCCCTGTCCCTCCCACGCCTGCCGCGGATTCCTCCCCCCTCGGCCAAACTACCTGGTGTTGCCAGAGTGTCACATTGTGGGCTCCTAACAGATAGGACTTCCCAGAGGGGATTTTGTGGTCAAGTACCACTTCCTAACTGCGCTCTGAGTCTTTAATATGCTCTGACGTCCTCACCTCCCTCTGGAGGTCGGTCTCCAGGGGATGAGGTAAGAGAAGAAGCCCTGCTCTGCTGAGCGATCTGGGTGGCACACGGCAGGTGACCTCACCAGGCCCTTCTATGAGGGTCCATGGAAGTCGGTTCCGATTTTTTAAAAACCTTGAAAGGATGGGATTTTGTCAGAGATAAAAAGAGCTTTTTTCTCAGAGGTGACGCATGAGGAACTGCAGAGGAATCTCTCTCTCCTCCCCACCCCCACTTCAGTGTTCGAAATCAGTTCTGTTAGAAAATTGTTTTGAATTAAACACCTGTACCCATTAGAAGGAACAGTGTGGGTGCAGAAGAGAGTGGGGTCATCAGTCCCTCTGAGGCACTTGCCTCTCCTGCCTCTCACCCCTCTGTCCCCCCACTGTGGCTGGGTTGGCCCTTCCTGGTCATGGTCTCTTTGCCCCCAGGACAGCCAGTACCCGTGGAGTCAGAGGGTGAGCTTTGCCAAGGACATTGCTTCGGGGATGGTGAGTAGGCTTTGGTTCTGACTTACAGGGTGTGGGCTGGTGATACAACCCCACTTATAAAAACACTAGGGGCCCGGTGCACAAAAATTTGTGCACTCGGGGGGCTCCTTCAGCCCGGCCTGTGCTCTCACAGTCTGGGACCCCTAGGGGGATGTCCACCTGCTGGTGTGCCTGGCCAGCCTGGGTGAGGAGTTGAGGGCCGTTTTCAGGCTGCCCACAGTTCCCATTGACCCAAGGTCTCAGCGAGGCTGGCTGGAAGCAGGTTTCTGGGGTTTATTTATCCTATCTAATAAAAGAATAATATGCAAATTAGGCATCACTCTGTGACAAAGATGGCCACCCCCATAGCCACAAGATGGCCGCCCCAATGGCCACAAGGTGGCGGCACCGATTCTGGCTCAGCCCCGCCACTGAAGTGGTCAGGCCTGTTAGGCAGGTGGCGGGAGATGCGGGGGCCCCGGGGGACGGAACAGGCGATCAGAGTGGGATGGGGGTCCCCTGCCCAGGCCAGAGGCCTTTGCCAGAGGCTTCAGGCATGGGCAAGGGCGGATCCGGTGATCGGAGGGGGCAGGGGTGGAGCCAGTGATCGGAGGGGTATGAGGGTGCCCTACTGAGGCATAAGGCCTGGGCAAGGCCAGAGATCGCAGGGACCTGGGTTCCACAGAGCCAGCAATCGGAGGGGCTGGAGTGGAGCCTGCGATCGCAGGGGCCTGGTGGAGCCGGCAAAGCAAGGGTCCAGGGGTCCCCTGCCCAGGCCTGCAGCCTCAGCCAGAGGTTACTGGCCTGGGCAGGGGTGGAGCTAGGATTGGAGTGAACTACAGAGGAAACACCTTTTCTTACCACTCATTGGCTAAGCTCCCTCTATGCCACTGGTAATATTCTTAGTAACTTGGGTAATAAGAATCCCTAAAGGCAATCTAGGGTTTTTCCACCACACTCCTGGAGAAAAAAATGAAGGTCCACTGCTGGAGGGCTAAGAAATGTCATATCCTGCCCCAGCTGGTTTGGCTCAGTGCATAATGCCTCAGCCTGCTGACTGCAGGGTCTGGGTTCAATTCTGACCAAGGACATGTTACCTAGGTTGCAGGCTCCTCCCTGGCCAGGGCCCAGGTCAGTCCTCATGTAGGAGGCAACCAATCAAAATGTTCCTCTCACTTTGATGTTTCTCTCTGTTTTTCCCTTCTCTTCCACATTCTCTAAAAATCAATGGAAACATATCCTCAGGTGAGGATTAAAAAGAAAAAGAAATATCATAACCTATGAAAGACACATCTTGAAAATACCTAAAGAAAGTTGTCATTTATTCATGGTGAAGGGACTGGAGTCCATGTTGATGAAAACACGTTGGTGCTTGCGGTGACTGGCAGTGGCTGCAGCAGCGGAGTGATGGGGCTGGTGGCTTCCCCTGATTATCCTGGTGGACTTCAACACAGGGAGGCAAGACTGCAGCTTAGGCCCACTCCCCAAGGGGAGCAGGGAGCAGGCCTAAGCCATCAGTAAGACACCCCCTGAGGGCTTCCAATATGTGAGAGGGGGTAGGCTGGGCTGAGGAATCCCCTCACCAGTGCACGAATTTCATGCACCAGGCCCCTAGTCTTCTATAATTGAAACGTAGTTGCCTTAAGCGGGGGCCACAGCCTGCCTAGGCAGTCAATGAAGCCTCCTTTTGCTTCAGCTCTGTGGCTTCTATAATTGAAACTTCGTTGCTTTGAGCTGGCCGAGGCAGGCAGTTCCCTCCAAACAGAAGCCTCCTGTTTGCTCTAGCTCCATGGCTGCTGGCCACTATCTTGGCTGGGTTAATTTGCATACATTCACTCTGATTGGCTAGTGGGTGTGGCTTGGCTGGTGGACATGGCTTAGGTGTCTCAGAGTGATGGTTAATTTGCATATTACTCTTTTATTAGATTAGATTCTCTCTGCTGATCTGAAATTTTACAAGGGATATGAAAGGCACAAGGAAGCTTTGAGAGTGAACAAAGAGGACTGAATGAAGAGTAGGGAGGGATGGGAGGTGGGAGCCTCAGGGACCAGGGCTGGGGTCCTTCAGCGCAGCTGCCTTCTGACCTTTGCGCCCCCTCCCCCAGGCCTACCTCCACTCTATGAACATCATCCACCGGGACCTCAACTCCCACAACTGCCTGGTCCGTGAGGTGAGCAGCCTGGGCCTGGGAGGGAGGGGACAGCAGGAGCCCTGCCTACCACACTCAGCCTCAGGCCTTTTCTGAACAGGAGTCCCTGAATAGGTGCACCTACTCCACTTGAGCCCGGGGGAAGCAGCTCAAGGCCAGGAGGCAGACAGACCTCACTGTGCCATTTACCTGCTGTGTGGCTCCAGCTCTGGGAGCCACTGACATTGGAGGTTGTAGGAGAGTCTGACAAGTCAATGAAGGAGAAACTGGTGTGTAAACCGTGAAGGTCCAGGAGTGTGGCATCACAAAGTGCCACAGACTGGATGGCTTACAGTAACAGCAGTGTGTCCTCAGGGTTCAGGAAGACAAAAGTCCAAAGTCAAGGTGTTGGCATGGTTAGTTCTAAGGGAAAATCTGGCCCCTCCTCTCTCCTAGCTTCTGGTGGCGGCTGGCACTCCTTGGCATTCCTTGGCTTGTAGCTACATCACTCCAATCTCTGCCTCCATCTTCACGTGGTCTTCTTCCCTCTGTTATCTGTGTCTTCTTATAAGGACACCAGTCACTGGATTTAGGGCCCACCCAAATCCAGTGTAACCTCATGCTAACTAAGTGTGTCTGCAGTTGAGGTTTCAGGTGGACATGAACTTGCTGGGGACATGATTCCTCACACTATAGGCAGGATGAGAGCCCGTCCCTGAGGAGGAAGTTCTGCAGACAGGTGTCTGTCCAGTGATTTCAGGACAGGAAGAGTGTTTGATGGTGGATGAGAAGACTCAGTGTGACTTCCAGGAAGCCATGAGTTGCTCACTGTCGAGTGGGGGTCTCAGCCCCTGGGAATGTTCAGGCAACTCGGGGATTTTCTAGGCTGTGGGAAACAGTGGGCAGTGAGCATAGGGAGGTCGGTGAGGCTAGATCCACTCCATGGACCTTCCAGGAAGCCGGCTTAGGCTGCCCCTGCTGGGAATGGGAATCACTGCTAGGTCCGGCCAGTGTGCTGGGCACAGTGAGAACGGGGTGACCTGTCTCAGCCTCATTCCCACAGCACAGCCCATCCTTTGAGGGTCTGATGAGAGCTGTGAGCCTCCTGTCCCCAGAATCCATCTATGCACAACCAAAATCTTTGTACAATCTGGGGCCTCTGAGAATCGGTGGTGGCCCTCACTGTTTTCCCTAGAGCTGTTCCCATAGCAGCATCTGCAGAACCCTGTACCATTTGATCCTATGAGACGTACTAAAGTGCACAGTCCTGAGCCCCCCATCAGGCCTTCTGAAAGGGAGGGGGCAGGAACCAGCACTTGAACAATCCTAATGGGCCCTGGCTTTCAAGAACCACTGCCCGGGAGCGAGCTCTCAACTAACTTTCCACCTGGTGTTACACCTGAGGAGATGGAGCCTGAGGGCTGGGTCCCCTGAGGCCTCAGCGAGGTGGGCCCGGAGTGCACTCCTCCCCTCGCCCATGCGCCCTCTCTGTAGAGTTTTCTGCAGGTGATTGTTCACATTTGTGTTGCCCCCAAAGGCAGAACAGAGTCCTCCCCTTCGGAGCAAGCCTGGCTCTAACTCGCCTGCCTGGGGCCCTGCCCCTCAGCCTCTCTGTGTCCACCCAGCAGTGGCCAGTCCTGGACCTGGCGAATAGGTTCCAGAATTCCAGGGCCCCGGTGGATGGATCCCTGCCGGAGGATCTCCCCAGCCCCCTGACTCGGCACTGTGCCCTAGGGTTCCATGCCTGTCCCTCATCACTCAGGAGACTCCATCCCTGGTTTTACCATCTTGGGTGAACACAGCAGTCAGCATCTCACCTCTGCCAGGGTCCGGGCTGGGCCCTGGGAGGGGCTCCTACAAACCTCAAACAGTCGAGCCAGGGACCCCGGAGCCCTGGGTTTGAATCCAGTCCAATCATTGACCAGCTGGGTGTCCTTAAGCAATTTTCTTAACCTCCCTGGGCCTCAGTCACCTCATCTGCAAGGTAACATGTACCAGGTTGTTGTAGAATTAAGAGATAAATACTAACTAGGGGAGTGGGGCCGCAGGGGTATTTTCTGAAGCTTTGGGCAGCCCCATTAGTAAAGAGCAGAGGGGTTTGGGGAAGGAAGGCAGTCCCTACCCTGCACACGAGCCCCTCTGAGCAGTGGGGGTCACAGCCCCACCGGCAGCCCCCCGGTGTGAGCGCTGTGTTCTCTGGCTGTGGATTGGGTGGGGTCCCGGCTAAGGGCAAGTAGTGGTGGTGACAGGAACACGCTCAGTGCGGCCCTGCTTCCTCGTCACCCCAGAACAAGAATGTGGTGGTGGCTGACTTTGGGTTGGCGCGGCTCATGGTGGAGGAGAAGACTCAGCCTGAAGACCTGCGAACCCTCAAGAAGCCGGACCGCAAGAAGCGGTACACAGTGGTAGGCAACCCCTACTGGATGGCGCCCGAGATGATCCATGGTGAGTGGGCGCCCCCCCGTCACGTCTCCCTGGGGCCCCGGGCTCCCAGGCCAAGGTGCAGCCACCCAAGCCCTGGCCTGCTCAGCCCCTCGGCTTCCTCTGTGGGTCCTTTTCCCATTGCTGGTGTAACAAATCCCCACACACATGGCTTAAAAAAACACAGCTTTTGTGTAGCTCTGGAGGTCTGGAGCCCAGTAACGTAAGTCTCACGGGGCTTAGGTTGGTGTCAGTAGGGCTGGTTCCTGAAGGCTCTCGGAGAGAACCTGTTCCTTCCTCTTTCCAGCTCCTGGAAGCCACTCGCTCCTCAGGTGGCGGCCCCCTCTTCCATCAAGGCCAGTGGCCTGGTGTCTTCTCCCTGACGTCTGTGTCCAGAGCCACACTTCTTTCCCTGACTCTGACTCTCCTCCCCTCATAAGGACCTTGGGGACTCCATGGAGTTCACCCCAGTAATCCAGGATCTCCTCTCCCCACCTCTCCCCCACCCCAGCTGCAAGACCCTTAATCACTTCTGTGCAGTCCATATAAACAGTGAATTCACAAGTTCCAGGGCTCAGGGCTCAGGCCATGGACATCTTTGGGGGCCGTCATTCCGCCTAGGACAGGCCCTCTCCCCACTCCCTTTCTTTTTTAATCAGTCCTGTGTGTGCCCAGACCATGGGTCATAAAGCCCCTCCACAGGCAGGTGGCGTGCACACAGGGTCAGGACGGGCAGCCTAACGCCAGTCAGCGCCAGCTCTGACTGAAGTTAGCATAGCCCCCCACATAACGCCACCTATAAGTAGGACAAACGGTCCCTATCTTCAAGGGGTGGTGTGAGGGTTAGATAAGGTCATAAACCAGGTAGCAGTCAGTAAATGAGTGGCCCTGTTGGCTGCTTTTAGCACCTGAGGTAGATGCATTCTTCCCATTTTACAGCTGAGGAAACTGAGGCTTCGAGAGCTCTGAAAGTGCTGTAACATTCCCACAAACCGGGTGACTTGAAGCGAAAGAAGTTTATTCTCTCATATAAGGTTCTGGACACTGGAAAGCTGCTCCCTGCAGAGACTGGAGGGGAGCGTTCGTGCCTTGCTGCTTCAGGCAGCTGTCCTGGCGTCCCCAGGCTTTGGGCCACATCATTCCAGTCTCTGCTCCTACCTCCCCACGGCCGCTGCCTCCTCTTCTGTGTGTCTTCCCTTCTGTCCCTCTTTTAAGGACACTTGTGATGGCATTTAGGGCCTACCTGGGCAATCCGGGATTATCTCATCTCAAGAACCTTAATCATATCTGCAAAGACCCTGTTTTCAACAAAGTAGCATTCACAGGTTCCAGGGGTTTGACATGGTTATATTTCAGGGCCACAAAGAAGCCCACGACTTGTCTGGAATCATACAGCTTGTCAGTGACGAAGCTGGGCCTGGTACCCCTTCCCCAGGGCTCTTGTCCTCACCCCCCAAAAGTTTTCTCAGCCCTGGTTGGCCTTCTGGTACTGACCTGCTGACAAGGACATCCACGTGGCTTGCCAGTCCCTGGCCCAGCCTCCCTGCCAGTTGGATCCCTGCCTCACCTGCTAATAGTCAGTTTCTTTGTCCAGGCCGAAGCTATGATGAGAAGGTGGATGTGTTTTCCTTTGGAATCGTCCTGTGCGAGGTAGGTCCAGGGGTGGCCAGCAGTTGGCATCAGGCCCAGTGGCTTCTCTCCACTCCCTACTCTCCTAGGCTGCAGGCTAGGGAGGCTCCTGGGAACTGGGCTGCCCACAGCAATTTGCATCCAGGCCTAGTGTAACCTCCCTCGGACGCCTCCTGGGTGGTACCCAGCCCCAAGGGCTCCTGGGTAACTGCTGGCCCTGTATTGGACAGATCATCGGGCGGGTGAACGCTGACCCCGACTACCTGCCTCGCACCATGGACTTTGGCCTCAATGTGCGAGGTTTCCTGGACCGCTATTGCCCCCCAAACTGCCCCCCGAGCTTCTTCCCCATTACCGTGCGCTGCTGTGATCTGGACCCCGAGAAGAGGTGAGTGGGGTAGGGCTCGGCCTGGTCAGCCTTGGGGTGGGCCGGTGCCCAGCGGAGCCAGAACCCACCATCCCTCTCCCCTGACCTGTCATCCCAGGCCCTCCTTCGTGAAGCTGGAGCAGTGGTTGGAGACCCTCCGCATGCACTTGGCCGGCCACCTGCCACTGGGCTCACAGCTGGAGCAGCTGGACAGGGGCTTCTGGGAGACCTACCGGCGTGGCGACAGTGGGCTGCCAGCCCACCCTGAGGTCCCTGACTGAGCCAGCCCACCCAGCAGCCCCTGCCCCCACGCGGGAAAATCCACCCTGCACCATGTTCCTCTGCAGGAGGCAGCCGGGTGGGTGTGGAGCCCTCAGCAAACGTGGGCACCCAGACCCCTCCCCATCACTAGACCCTGACTCCCCTCCTACCCTGAGGGCCATGGCCCCTGCGCTGTCTCTGCCCCCCAGCCGCAGAGCTGGCCTGGCTGCATACACACCATCACCTCACCCTGCCTTACCTCTGTCGCGGTGGGGTTGTCCCCTCTTGCCTCTCCTGCATGAGCTTGAGGGTCCATGTGAATTGTGCCCTATCCTACACCCCACCGTCCCGGCATCCTGCATATGCTCCCCCTGTCTGCAGCTCCTCCAGGGCCTTGCTGGAGGCCAACTTCAGACCATGCCCTGTCACGGCTGAGTACATAGGAGGGGGTGCGTCAAGGGAGAGGCGGTGTTCCCAGGAGCCATAAGGGAGTCTGGGGCCTATCACCCCACCACCCCAGGGGTGTCTAGGTAGTAGCAGGTACTGATAACTATCCAAAATTCCAAAGCAAAGAGACGTCTGTTCCTGCAGGGGGCATCCCTGTTGGCGGGGCAGCAGCCCTTGCTTTGGGTCTTTCTGTTTCTTTATTAAAGCCACTTCAGTGAGCAGCAGGTACTAGGCCTCAGGGGAAAGAGAGGGCCCTGGCAGAGTTGCTGGGAGGAGCAGCAGAGGAAGGTTGGGCAGAGCAGACGGGGCAGGTGTCCACCAGCATCCCAGCCCCTGGAGTTCATCTCAGCTCCCCTCCTGGACCTCTCCCCGAGGCTCCCTACCAGCAGCTGGAGCAGCCCCTGCCTCTCCCCGGGCCCCTCTGTCCTCTGGGTTCTTTCTGTGTAATCTATTTTTTAAGAAGAGTTTGTATTATTTTTTCATACGGCTGCAGCAGCAGCTGCCGGGGGCTTGGGGTTTTATTTTATGGGCTGGTGGGGGGGGCCATTTTATCACTTTGCCTCAGTTGAGCATCTAGGAAGTATTAAAACTGTGAAGCCTTCTCAGTGCACTTTGAACCTGGAAAATAATCTAAACAGGCCCACGGGACTGCGACTTAGGGAGGTGGGACAGTCACCTCCATCCAGGAAAAACCATGTCCCAGGAACAAAACCCAGACTCAGAACAATAAACTCCATTCCGTGCTCCCCCCACCCAGATCCTGCGTCGCAGTGTTTGTCGGGGGCCCTGAGGAAATGGATGAGAACGGAGCTTTGTGATGAGAAATCTGGTGGGAAGACAAGAAAGGGAGCGGAGTGAAGGGTGGAGGATGCAGAGGTGGTGGCCAGCCGACTAGAGAAGACTTCCCCAAGGCAGGGTTTGGGAGGGGGAAGAGCAGATACTAGGGAATGTATTGCTCTCATTTCTTCCTAAAACTTAAAAGGGTTCAAGCAGGGAAACAAACCACGCTAGTTATTTCAAATATAGGGCCTTTAATCTAGGGAATTGTTCACATGGCTGTTGAAATGGTGGCATTTTAAGGAAAGAGGAAGTGACTTTAGTTATCTGATGTTGTACAACGAAATCACCCCTTAAACATGTGCTTAAAGTAATAGTGATTAACTCATGGCTCACAATTTCTGTCAAGAATTTGGCAGCAGCAATGGGAGGGGGGACAATATCTGTAATACTTTCAACAACGAAGATTTAAGTAAAGAATTTAGGAGGAGTGTGGGTGGGTCATTCTGGTTTGGGGTTTCTCCTGAGGTTGGTTGGGTGGTTCTGGTCTGGGGTGTGCTGAGGTTGCCGTGAGATACTGCCTGGGGCTTCAATCTTTTGAGGAAATGTCTGGAACTGGAGGACCCACTTCCAAAGACCCTTTTATGTGGTTCACTCACATGGCTGAGAGTTGGCTCTGGCTGTTGAGGCTTGGGCTCTTGTCCACAGGGCTTCTTGTGTGTCCTCATGGCATCCTCTAGGGTGAACATCCCAAGAGAGCAAGGGGGAGGTTCCACTGCCTTTTATGACCTAGTCTCAGAACTCACACAGCCTCATTGTCACTATATGCCATTGGTCACACAGGCCAACCCTGATTCAACGTGGGAGGGGCCCACACAGGGTCACTAATACCCAGTAGGGATGGCAGGGGGGGTCATCTTGGCAGCTGGCCAGGAACCTGCAGGGAGGGGCCCCATGAGACCAAAGCTCAGGTGTTGGTGTGTACTGGGGAAGGGGTGGCACTGGAACTTACAAGAAGGCAGGTGCCCAGTGCTGGAGCTGGGGGTCCCTTCCCTTTCACTTTCTGGTCTCCCTCAGCTGGCCCCTACTCGCAGGCTGACCTTAACAGGAAGCCAGCTGGCATGGCAATCTGGGAAATGTAGTTTTCAGGAGTCCAGCATCGCAGAACACAAAATGGAGTGGGTTTGGGGCTGAGACAGTAAGTAACCAGCACAGCCCACCCCATGTGGCTACTCATCACCAATACACACCTTTCTACCATATTCAGTTTCCTTCCAACTAACAAGTTCATGTTTCCGCCTAACACTGAAGTATCGTTCGTACACAGATGCATCATCCTCTTCCTAAAAGGGAGGGACAAAGTTCTATAGTCATCATATGCATCGCTGTTCATTCCAGTCAACACTCCACCTGAATATTCCGTAACTGAAAGGCTCCTCATCAGTACTTTTACATAGAACAATAGAGGGAAGGAAAATTAGTTGATAGACACATGACAAGCAAAGAAGAAAATATAGAGAGCTGCTATAGTCGTCACTGCTGCAACGGATTATGATGTCATAGTTGATTTTGTAACAAAAGATATAATTCACATACAAGTCACCCACTTAAAATGTAAATTTCAGTAGTTTCTAATGCATTCCGAGTGGTATAAACATCACAATTTTTTAAAATATGTTCTCATTGATTTTTAGAGGAAGGGAGCGGGATAGAGAAGTAGAAACATTGATCATGTGCCTCCTGCACGCTACCTAAAAAGATAAATAGATGCCAAATAAGCAGGTGAAAAGATGCTTCACATCACTAGTTGTTAGGGACATGCAAATTATAACCATTGTGACATTCCACTCACACCTACGAGAATAGCTAACGTTTTTAAACTGTGATTCCAAGTGTCGGTGAGCAATGAAGCACCTGGGGCTCTCTTTGTTGGTCTTGAGGAATGCCAGGTGATACAGTCACTCAGTAACTCCTATAAAGTCAAACACACCATACACTTACCTATACTTTACCCTGTAACCTTGCTATCCCACTCCTAGATATTTTCCCTGGAGAAATTAAAGCATGTTTACACACACACACACACAAATTATCTTAAACCCTATAGGTAGATGGATGTACCTAAAGGGTATAATTGTCAAAATCTGAAAACAACCCAAATGTCCTTCAACAAGTGAACAAAACAAACCGGTAAATCCATACAATGGAAACTACTAAATAATAAAAAGGGCCCTAGCCTATTTAGCTTAGCCATTAGAGTGTCGGTCTGAGGACTGAAGGGTCTTGGGTTCAATTTTAGTCAAGGGCAGGTACCTCAGCTGCAGGCTCCGGCCCTGGCCAGGGCACATGGGAAACAACCAATTGATGTCTCTCTCTCACATTGATGCATGGATGTTTCTCTCTGTCTCCCTCCCTGCCACTGTCTCCAAAAAATAAATGGAAAAAATATCCTCAGGTGAGGATTAACAAAAAAATTGATTAAATAATATATATATATCTATCCAGGGAGCGTCATTCCAAAACAACCGAATGGATGACTGAACAGGCTGAGTGGGGCGACAAGGCAGGCAGGGGAGTTAGTGAGGGACGACCAAACAACTGAACACCAGGCTTTGTGGGGTGACCAGGCTGGCAGGGGACTCAGTTGGTAGCAACCAGGCTGGCAGGAGGGGCAGTGAGGAGCAACCAGGCTGGCAGAGGGGGGGCAGTGAGGGGCAAGCAGACTGGCAGAGGGGGCAGTGAGGGGCGAGCAGGCTGGCAGGGGGGCAGTTGGGAGTGACCAGGCCAGCAGGGGGGGACAGTTGGTGGGGAGGGAGTTAGGGGTGAGCAGGTTGGCAGAGGGGGGAAGTAAGGGGTGAGCAGACTGGCAGGAGGGGCAGTTGGGGGCAACCAGGTCAGCAGGCAGAGGCAGTTAGAAGTGATCAAACTGGCAGGGGAGGCAGTTAAGGGCAATCAGGCAGGCAGGCAGATGAGCAGTTAGGAGCCAGCGGTCCTGGATTGTGAGAGGGATGTCAGACAGCTGGTTTAGGCCCGATCCCCAGAATTGGGCCTAAACCAGCAGTCAGACATCCCCCAATGAGTCCCGGATTGGAAAGAGTGCAGACTGGGCTGAGGGGACACCCCCCCACACACACCCTGTGCATGAATTTCATGCACCAGGCCTCTAGTAATAACAATAAAAAGGAGTAAACCATTGATACATGCAATAATGTGGATAAATCTCAAAAGCACTCTGCTGAGTGAAAGTTAATATCAAAATGTTACATACAAAAAAGAAAGAGCAAAAAAAATGTTACATACGGTGATTTCCTTTATATGACATTCTAGAAAAGGCAAGACTATAGAGATGGAGAACAGATAAATATAGCCAGGAATTAGGGGTTGGGGAAGGATTTGACTACAATGGGGCAACATGAGGGAGTTTTTTGAGGATGATAGAACTGTTCTGTATCCTAATTATGATAGTTATTAAATGAGTCTATAAATGTGCTAAAAACACAGAATTGTAAGCAGAAAAAGAAATCTATTTTACTCTGTAAATTTTTAAATATTTTTTTAAAAATCTAACCAAAGTACCTCACCTGTCAGAATGGCTATCATCAATAAATAACAAACAACAAGAGTTGGTGAGGAGATGGAGAAAAGGGAACCTTCATGCACTGTTGGGAATGCAGATTGGTGCAGCCACTGGGGAAAACAGTATGAAGTTACCTCAAAAAATTAAAAATGGAACTGCTTTATGACTCAGCAATTCTACTGGGAATTTATCCAAAGAAACCCCAAACACTACTAGTAATTTGAAAGAATATATGCACCCTTATGTTCATTGCAGCATTATTTACAATAGCCAAGATTTGGAAACAGTCCAAGTACCCATCAGTAGATGAGTGGATACAAAGGCTCTGGTACATTTACACAATGAAATACTACTCTACCATGAAAAGGAAGAAAACGTTACCCTTTTCAACAACACGGATGGATCTGGAGAACTTTATGCTAAGTGAAATAAGCCAGTCAGAGAAAGACCAGTACCACATGGTTTTACTCATATGTGGAATTTAATGAACAAACTGAACTACCAAGAAAAATAGAGACAAACTCATAGAGAGTAGGCAGACAGCTCTCTCTGTTAGAGGTAAAGGGGAGTAAGAGGGAAGGAGAGGAGGGTTAGGGGAGTGGAGAGACTGAGGAAAATAAAAAAAAAAACAGCCCTGACCGGTTTGGCTCAGTGGATAGAGCATTGGCCTGCGGACTGAGGGTCCCAGGTTCGATTCCAGTCAAGGGCATGCACCTTGGTTGCGGGCACATCCCCAGTAGGGGGTGTGCAAGAGGCAGCTGATCGACGTTACTCTCTCATCGATGTTTCTAACTCTCTATCCCTCTCCCTTCCTCTCTGTAAAAAATCAATAAAATATTTTTTTTAAAAAAAGAGAGAATTAATGGACAAAGACAACAGTATATGATTGCAGGGGTGGAGGGGGCATTAAGGTGAAGGTGGTAGAGGGCATAGAGGGGATAAAAGGTGATGAAAAAATAAATTTTAAAAGAAAAAAGAGAACTAATGGACATGGACAACAGTGTGGTGATTATGGGAGGGGGGTAGAGGTGACAAAGGCCATAGAAGGATAAGTGGTGGTGGAAAAAATAAAATTATTTTTTGTTAATCCTCACCTGAGGATATTTTTTTCTATTGATTTTTAGAGAAAGCGAAAGGGAGGGGGAGAGACAGAGAGAGAGAGAAGCATCGATATGAGAGACACATGGATTGATTGCCTCCCCCCATCCCTGACTGGGATCGGGGATCGAGCCTGCAGTGGAGATGCATGCCATTGTCCAGAATCAAATCTGGGACCCTCAGTCCCCCGGCCAAGGCTGAGTCCCCCTCCACTGAGGAACTGGCTAGGGCAAAATAAAATTAATTGTTTAAAAGACATGAATGGATAAAGCTAGCACAAAACTATATTTTAATGTGTATTATACACCAAGTGACCAAATGATACTGTCCATCAAACTCTTCTTTTCAACGAAAAAAAGAAATCTTGCCAAAACAGACAACAGTCAAATAATTCTGTAATATATAAAGTACTTCTACCAAAAAGGAAAAGAGATCATCAGATTGGATTTTAAAAAAACATCTATTCTGTTTACAATAAACCAACTTGAAACATAGTGATAACGCTAGGTTAAAAGCAAAAGGATGGCCCAACCAGTGTGGCTCAGTGAACCAGAAGGTCACAGTTCCAGTCATGGTTCCATTCCCAGTCAGGGCACATGCCCCGTTCCAGACTCCATCCCCAGTAGGGGGCATGCAGGAGGCAGCAGATCAGTGATGTTTCTCTCTCATCAATGTTTCTATCTACTCCTCTCCCCTCCTCTCTAAAAAATCAATAAAAACATTTTTTTTTAAGTAAAAGGGTGGAAAATGATAAAGCACACAAATACTATTTTTTTAACTGGACTGGCTACATTTAGATTAGATTAGATTAATAACAAAGTAAACTTCAGAGCTGGGGAAATGATTCGGAATAAAGATGGAATCACACAATGAAAAAAGAGTCCACTAACCAAAAGGACATAACTCTCTGACATACGTATGCATCCAAATGCATCTGAAAACATTGCTCTGAAACGAAGTAAAAACTGCGAGAACTGACATCAACTGTGCAGCCGTGGGGAGTGGCACCTCCACAGTGGATCCTTCAGCGTTCAGCTGACACAGCCCGAGCCAGTACGAAAAAGCCTGAGCCAGAACGATCCGATAAGCCACTCCTGAATTCCAGACCCTCAGAAACGGAGAGACAAGCCACTGAACTCCAGTAGACGTTGTTGCGCAGCAATAGTTAGCTGGTGCAGCCACCACAGAACCGCTCTGGTTCTTTGACCATGACCTGTGCTGAGAATTTCAAGCCGCAACCTAACCCTCTTCTTTCTGTAACTCCGTAGTGCCATCAGAAACAGCCAGCCCAACCCACCTCTCTTTTTTAAATATATTTATATATATCTTATTGATTTTTTTACAGAGAGGAAGGGAGAGAGGGATAGAGAGTTAGAAACATCGATCAGCTGCCTCCTGCACACTCCCTACTGGGGATGTGCCCGCAACCCAAGTGCATGCATGCCCTTGACGGGAATCGAACCTGGGAGCCTTCAGTCTGCAGGCCGACGCCCATCCACTGAGCCAAATCGGTTAAGGCCCAACGCACCACTCTTACAGTTTACTTAGCCGCTTGTTTTCCCCTGGCATTGGATTCGATAGGCACTTCATCTGGAGAAACCACGAGTGGTAATTAGATTACCTGAGACGTCTCTTTATGCCAGGGAATACCAGAAACCCATCTGCACTGGCAAGGTGCTCAGCGCTGAGTTCAAGGTCAAAGATGTGGCCAAATAAGTTTCTCAATCTCTGCCATCTATGAAGGTCTGTTTATCTTGCCAGCTGTGTTTTTTCTGACAACAGGAAGCACTAAAAGGGACATCAGAAGATGGACAACGGGGGAGAAGGACTTCCTTCCACCTTTCCAGGGACTGTCTTAAGCAGCAGCAAGCATTTGCCTTCTGCCCCCACCTACTTGCAGCACACATGGCCCATAGCTCTCTCTTCAGAAGTGAGCACCAGGCACAACACCCTCCTCCTGCTTCCTCAGTCGTCTGGCACCACCCAAGGGTACCCTGTCCTCAGGGTTCCTTCTGGTTCTGGGCACCAGCTGCACGGAGATACAACTTAGAGCTCCTCGATTCTGGTAAATTATCAATTTTAGTTTCTGCTCTCCTGACTGCTCCCCGATTGACACTAGTTCTTGGTACCAGGAGTGGGGTTGAAGTATTTGCTGGGTAAATTAATGAATAAAATAATTTATAATTGAACTGACTTACAAGGTCTAGGAGGCCCAGCTGCCATCTTCATCTCCGAATAAACAGCCAAGTTATTCAATCACTAATTAAATTGTTCAACATTTACTCAATGTTCTGCTTTCACTTCTTAGCCCTATAAATTTATTTTGAGCCCTATGAATTTAAATTCAGTCTCTACAACCCTCTGAACAATAAATCCAATAGATGTTGAGTTTTACTAAATTTTTGCAGGCAGGAAAAGGAAAAAAGTGCCAATGATCCTTTTCCTGACTTAACAAAATGAACTGTAATTATCTGTATCTTTCAGAGAGCATATACATCAGATTAAACATCATTACAAGGGCAACAAACAAATTGTTAAATAAGGTAAACGGAATGCAGACTTTTAGGGATTATTGGTTACAGTGCACAGAATATAGTTAAAAACCCTGAAGTCTGGGTGTCTTAGAAGACTCACTTGAACAAACACTACTTCTAGAAGAGGAGTATACATTTGCACACTCTCACATCAAACAGGAGTGCAGAACTGATACTTTTGTGAATCCTCTCAATTTACTACTTTGTCAGAAATAGCTTTCTGGTACTCAATGATGTCTGCATTTCTGCCGCTGTAGGACAAGAGCATGCATTGTATACTTGTCTTTCTAAGCCTCTTATTAGCATTTTCAAGCCTACTCAGTAGAATTCCATTAGCACTGAAAAAAAGGAGAGACCTCCCCAGTCCATGTTGCTCAATGGTTGAGTGTTGACCTACGAACTGGGATGTCACAGTTCTATTGCCAGACAGGGCACATACTTGGGTTGTAGGCTCCATCCCCAGCAGGGGGTATGCAGGAGGCAGCAGATCAATGATTCTCTGTCATCACTGATGTTTCTGTTTCCCTCTCCTTTCCTCTCTCTGAAATCAATAAAAAACATATTTTTAAAAGAAAAAAGGAGAGACCTAATGAGCCTAAAACATAAAATACAGAAAAATGAACCAAGATCATTTTTAGATAAATTTACACAATGAAGTGTGTCCTTTTAGAAAAATATATTTTGGGGTGGGGCGGGGGGCAATGGGGCGATAAGGACACATATGTAATACCTTAATCAATAAAGAAAAAATTTTTTAAATATTTTTGATTGATTTTTTTAGAGAGAGAGAGAACTACAAAATGTCATTGAAAGAAATTAAATCTTGTACTTCCTTTGTTAAATTTATTCCTAAGTATTTTGTTCTATTAATGAAATTCTTAATTTCCTTTCAGATTGTTTGTTAAGTGAATATAAACATCATTGATTTCTGTATATTAATCTTGATTCCTGGCTGAACTCTTATTAGCTCTAGTAATTTTTTTTGGATCTCTTTGAATTTTCTATATACAAGATGATGACATCTGCAAATGAGTTTTACTTTTCCTGTTCGTCTGGATACCTCATTTGCTTTTCTTCCCTAATGGAACCCTCAGTGTTGAATAGAAATGGGGAGAGTAGACATGTTTTATTTCTGGTCTTAACTTTCATTATGAATTTCCATGAATATTAGGAACAGCCTATCCATTTCTGGGTGGGAGTCAGCTGGCTTTTATTTTATTTTTTTTAATATTCTTTATTGTTCAGATTGTTACAGATGTGTTTTTTTTTAAACCCCCATAGCTCCCCTCCACCTGGTTCCCCCCCTCGCCCCATGCCCTTACCCCCGCCCCACTGTCTTCATCCATAGATGTAAGATTTTTGTCCATTCTCTTCCCATACCCCTCATGTTCCCTTCCCCCTGAGAAATATCAGTCCATTCCCTTTCTATGCTCTTACTTATATTCTATTCACCAGTTTATTCTGTTCATCAGATATTTCTATTGACTTGTTATATTCACTTGTTGATAGATATGTATTTGTTGTCACTTTGTTGTTCATACTTTTTATATTTACCTTTTTCTTCTTCCTCTTCTTAAAGAATGCCCTTCAGCATTTCAAATAATCCTGGTTTGGTAGTGATGTACTCCTTT